>BQNB010004635.1:22032-106607 GCA_026074375.1 Tanacetum coccineum | reverse complement strand
ACCCTCTTAATTATACTACTAGCAGGTTTAACACTTTTGAAAATAATCTTTTCTTCCCCAACCCTTAAAGTAATCTTTATTTTGTAAACATCAATCTTAGCACAGGCGGTAGACAAAAATGGTCTTCCGAGGATCAAGGGTACTTTGATATCCTCGGGCATATCAAGAATTATAAAGTCTACTGGGAAAGTAAATTTACTAATTCCTACTAGTACATTTTCAGCAATTCCTTTTTTATATTTCATTGTCCTATCTGCCAATTCCACTGTCAGCTTAGTGTGAGCTAATTCTCCTAATCCTAAGTTAAGGTAGGTCAAGAGAGGCATAACACTAACGCTAGCTCCTAAGTCAACAATGGCATTGTCAAAGCAAGTATTATTAATAAATCAAGGTAGAGTGAAACTCCCTGGGTCTTTTTCCTTTTGGGGTATGACGTTATTGATATATGAAGCTCCATAAGCTTTCATGAATTTTGGTCCATAGTTCCCCTCTTCATCTTCATAGTAATGATTATCCAAACGACTTGGAAAAGGAACCGTCGTTTGTCTTGACTTGTATTGTCTAGTGGATACGGCGTATTGGGATGATCCAATACGGCGTATCGAGTATGAATCAGCTTCAATAGTGGTTGAAATCGACTTGACTTGGTCTCTCGGGTTTGTTTCAGTTGAGCTTGGTAGGCTTCCAAATCCTCTTTCCTGTAGTACCTTGCTCATTTGCCCAATTTGTATTTCTAAAGTTTTGATTGATGCTCCTTGGTTCCTTATGGCAGCATCTGTCGTAGCTCGGATTTCTTTGATCAAATTAGAATTTTCTTCGTGTCTCTTTGCTGATTCACTCATGAATTTGCTCAGGGTATCTTCCATAGATTGCCTTCGTTCTTGGTATGAAGGATTTGCGTTGTTCCTTTGATAGTACCCTGGAGCTGTTGCTCTATATCCCCCTCCTTGAAAAGGTCCACCAAATTGCGTGTAGTAAGCTTCTTCTAGGGTTTTCCCTTCTTCTTTTAGTGGGCAATCTTTGGTGTAATGGGGTCCTTTGCATTGTTCACATCCTACTTGTGCTGCATAAACTTTTTCATTCACCTTTTTGATCTCCCTTCCTAGATTGTTCAGTTGTGCTTGTATAGCAGCCAGTCCGTCAGAAGTCTTAGTACTTCTTCCTCTAGATGTTCCATTGTGCCATTTTTGAGAGTATTCAGCCATTTCTTGGATGGCCGTTTTGGCATCTGCAGCAGTCTTAGTTGGAACGACACCTCTTGAGTCAAGAATCTGTCGTGTTGGAACATCCAACCCATTGTAGAACAAAATTACCTCCTGCATCTCAGTCAAATAGTGTTGAGGACACTTCATCAAGAGTTCTTTAAAGCGCTCCCATGCTTGATAAAGGGTTTCATCTGGCTCTTGCTGAAAGTTGTTGATTTCCTCCATTTTCTTCGCAGTTCGACCAGGTGGGCAATATTTGTTCAAAAACTTAGTCTTAAGATCTTCCCAAGTTTTGATTGAACCAGTTGGTTCGTTTCTTAGCCAACGACTTGCGGCTCCAGTTAAGGATATAGGGAAGACTCGGAGCATTAGTTGATCCACAGTGATGTTAGGAACATGGAATAAGTCAACTATTTCGAGAACTTTCTCAATGTGTTCATTTGCATCCTCATTATCCGAACCGCTAAATGTGTTTTCTCAAAGCTCCTTAAGAAATTGGCCTTTCAGTTCAAATTGATCTTTGTTATCAATTTTAGGCCTAGCGACTCCCGATCCATAGTCAGTTCGGGTCTTGTATGCTATTGCTCTAGGTTTCTGCATTGCTTCGCTTCTTCATCCTCCGAAGTATTTGGTCAGAATGTAGATTGAAATCCCGGCGGATCTCATTTCGTCAAGACTTAGGACTTGAAGTGTCTCTTTGATGATCAAAATTCTCGTTCAGGATCTTTGTAAGGTGTGAATAGTTTGTTTGTTGAACTCCTTGTCATGCACTACATGTAACAAGGGATAAACAATCAGTAGGATTTACTCCGAAAGAAAGATAGAAAAAATTAGCACGAAAATCAAAATAGGAAAACCAAGATTCATGTTTCTGTTCCAGATGATCGATACGTTGTATCCAATGGAAGTCAGACGCCGGGTAATTTTTAATCTGTTGAATTAATACGTTGTATTAGACAGAGAGTTGGATACGCCGTATCTAATGGAAGTGGATACGCCGTATTCAGCTGTCGACCAGAACATTGTATTAAGAGAAACAATTAAATACGCAAACAATTAAACACAAATATATACAAACAAACAATTAAAGACAAATATACAAATATTACAGAATATACAAGAATATACACTAATCTAAATTACATTACTCCTAAGGGTTAGATCTATTAATGTTAAAATAACCAAAATATCAGAAAAATCAGATTAAATTTCACTCCTCGGCAGCGGCACTAAAAACTTGATGTGTCGTTGTGTGGTGTATATTTTATTGATTCAAGTTTTAAATTTATATTTTGCCGACTAAACCAAAAACAACACTTTAAAGGGCAGTGTACCCGATCGGTAGTAGTTTCATGGTAAGTAGGGTTGTCGAACACTGAAAGCGAGTTAAATAATCAATTTAATTAATATCTTGGTTATCTAATCTATGTTAATTCTACTATATTCTAAACCTATGTCAGTCTTAATCCTAATTCTAACAGGAAAAAGGGGATTTTCAGCCTGAGAGACTGACACAGTTTGGTTGGTGACTACAATCAATTCAATGCACTTTAACCCATTCAAGCTAATAAAAAAGATAAAAGAGCGGTCGAACCAATATAATAAAAACTGTATTAACCATTATTATCCGATGCGAAGTGGTTTGTGTATTATAGTGCAATGGATTTTTTCTCTCGATATGGCATATCGTTCTTAAGACTTAGGCGTTACATCATCTTAAGACCTAGACACATTAATTCTGTCACAATTAAAGCATCCGCATAAAGCTTCCTTATTTGCTGATTATAATCTATCTTAGAGATTAAAGCAATGGTGATCTTGTCCAACTATATAATGGAATAAGAACGTTACTTGTTGAATTATCTAGGTCACTTGCTAGTCAACACGATCAATAAACCATTAGCAATATCCAATTAACTAGTTAAGCTCGAAGCGTATCCTAGACACAGATTTAGAAGGACAATATTTGTGATCTTATGGTTCTAGATGTATAAATTACTATATAGAGAGCTATCCCAGACTCTAGATCTACTTGGTCCATATCACTAGATCTAGTTGAATGATAGCTCGCATACAAAAGCGCGTAAACAAGTATAAATTGATAAACATAAACAAGCATTCAACGATAAATCAAGAAATCAAGATAACAAATACCAAATATTCAGATCTTCAATAATAATGGCTAATACCCGAGGTATTAGCCGTTCCAAACGTTCAAATTAATACAAAAGCAATTATTTAGCCCAAGTAAACTAACCGAGTAACGATTGATGTACCAAAACTAAACGATACTAAAGTATATGGAAATTTACACTTTGTCACGACCTCTCTGCTCTTTTTCTCCTCTGAAAATGACTTTATGGTTTAGGATCGAGAATATGATTTAGCACACTTAAACTCTTTTTAGTTTTGTATTTAATTGGATCTGGAAGTCGGTTCGATACGGTGTGGATACGGCGTATTAGGGATTTCTTGGAGTAGGGACCACGCTTGATATCTTCCAAAATATTATATCCATTCCATATTTCCAATACGGCGTATTGGTCTTCTAAATACGGGTTATTGAGCTTTATTCCTTTTGTGGTCTTTGGTGAGTGCTAGGCAGGTTATGTGTATCTTCATTGATGGTTAAGGCGTTATTGGTCTTTAGAATTGTATCTTCAAATTATCGTCATTTAAGCTAAAGAATGCACGCCTTTTGCTAAATTTCACTATTTACTCCATAATTAGCGCAATTCTCAAATATAAACAATTAAGTAACAATTCTTTGCAATAACTATACAAAATGGGTTAATAACATGAGATAAATGACACTATAAAATAGACGTTATTTGATGTCATCACTACCTATGGACATTCTATAGTTAGATTAGAAGTCCTTAGGTATGATATGGAGTTGAATGAGTAAAAGAAATGTTGGGACTAAGACTTGATTTATTCATCGGAAAACAATCACAACATGGTGATAGTAATGACGTCTTGGTAAACATTGAAGGGGTTGAAGAATGAAAAAATAAATATAAGGATAAAGGTGACAGAAAGAATCACTCCAAACTACCTTAATCAGAACCGGGTCAATACATAATCTATCAGAATCACAAAGATGATTTCTGGTATTAAAGAAAGACATCATGGACCCAGCGATGCAATGCATAACCCTTCCTAGCCATTCAAGTTTCTCCCAAAGATATTGTCTTAATTTTTTCATGGAGATAAGCACGTTATTATGAATATCACTCGGAGATTTTGTTATGAAAAGGTGGCAGTCAGTCCAACCTTCGATTACTAAAACCAAGTGTACAAATCGAGTCTGAGAGCCAAAGAGATAACGGTATATTATATCATTAGGACACATTTCATGTAAAATACTTGTTTTTCATCAATATTCAACAAGTGGTATCAAAGAATCCTACACATTATCCTTGTGATCCTGCCAGAACATTCAGAGTGATGCTCTTTAGCATTTCACAATGACGAATGAAAATCCTTCCAGTGTCATCATCTAACAACACTGCGATAGGTGACTTCGCGGAGGATTATATATGAAATCAAATTTATTGTTAACTGGAATTACAATGTGATCCAGTATGTGAATGATGACACAATCAGTAAAGATAGTAACTAACTGATTCACTTCTACCGTTCTATTAGTAGCAATACTATTAGTGAGGAGGCCTCCTTTGAGGTGTCTGGTAAAGAGAACTAGCAAGTATGGTGAATCTAATACATATGTGTTAGAAGATCTTACACTTACAGCTGGAAACCATGTCAAGGAGGTTCTTTCAATGAATCTTCCTGACACATGTACAATATTTATACTATAAAATGGTCCTCACGAAACCAGAGGTTAAAAGTAACTGAACTTCGACGAATAACAAAGACATGATTCGTCTATATCTGCTATTTATTGCTAACCCTTATAAATGCAGGATAACTCAATAGCGTTACAACCTCATTCCGGCTTTGTCACATTCATAGCCCTATGTCATATTCAAGCTTCAAGATACATATGTTAAAGATGAAGCTCAATTCAAAACAATGATAATCTTACCTAAACTCTGTTATCAAGAACAATAAAGACATCAAGCATATGATTAATAGGTGGATCAAGTCAAGGACCACCACTTCAATGAATGTTGTAAAAAGGAGATTGATAGCTTTCAAGATACATATGAGCATGTTGGTCGGCACGAGATGATGGAAGATTTAAAGATCTTGAAACAAAAAGTCAAAAGATAAAGATTCAAGATCAAAGATCACAAAGCATGAAGGAACAAGTCTACTAAATAAAGTTCAAGACAAGGACCAATGCAACAAGAGTTCAAAGATATTGTAATGTCAATGACCGCTTCTTTGGGGAGATTGGTTAGGCCTTAAATATTAAATCAAAAAGAAGTCATGTCATTCTAGTTTAAGTGTCGTCATTATGTCTTGTGTAACTTTGTACTAATGTAATAGGCTAAGTAGCGAATTTAGGCTCGAGATGTAAGCTAATATTATATAGGTTGTGGGCCTTAAGCCCAACCAAAGTCGAGCCTGGCCTGTGTAGAAAGCCCATACGCCTAGTATGGGTATTCCAACTATAAGAATCCCTCTCTTCATGTGGAGTGGGTGTTGATGGTTTTCACTCTTTCTCAATTAATCATTCCTACCTTCATTTTCTACTCTACCTTCTCTCTAAACATCTCTTTCTCTCTTTATAATTTTATAATATTATTATTATTATTATTATTATTATTTTTTTTTATTTTTTTTATTATAAATCACTTTATTAGAAATTTAAGAGATTTACAATAAATTAGAGGGGAGCCGATTTTATTATTATTATTATTATTATTATTATTATTATTATTATTATTATTATTATTATTATTATTATTATTATTATTATTATTATTATTACTATTATTATTATTATTTATCATGATTATGTTGTTATTAATATTATTATTATTATTATTATATATTATTATTAATATTGATTATTATTATTTTGATTATTATCATTATTATTATATATAAATATTAATATTGATTATTATTATTATTTGTATTATTTATTAATACTATTTATTTTATTATTATTATTATTACTTGTTATAATTATAATAATTATTATTATTTTATCATTCAATAATAATAATATTATAATTGTTATTATTTATAATATTTTAATTATTATTATATTAATTTTTTAAGCTTTATAAAAAAATTGAATTGCATTACGTTGTGAGCCAACCAAGCACATCGACTGATTTCAACAATTACAATTACCACACGTTACAATTCTAACACATTTCAATTATTTAAATTACAATTACATCAAATTACAATTCATTTTGAAGATTACAATTCCTTCAAAAATATTATGTGAACCAAACGCCCCCTTAGAGTTTTGTTTAAAGATCAATAATCAAGAATCAAGATCTAAATCTTGTGTCTGTAATTCAGTGATAAGTGGTTAAGTAAACTTTATGTGCTTATTTGTGTTAATTAATATACATCATCAAGGATCCTAAGGGGACACTTCGATGAGTACAAAAGGTGCATATAATGATTGTTAAATCCACAGTTGCATCACAAGTCATCGTTTGATGTTTTTGGTTAACCTCATAAACGTACAATTTGACATAAAAAAATGATTTTTATCGTTTTCTGAATTTGATTTTTACATGCCCTTAGGGTGATTTCTATTTATTAAACTAAACCATTAGAGTATTTAAAAATAAATTATAGAAAACCTTAGGTCAGCAATTTATGTGTTTAAAACTAGGGATTTTTACAAGTTACAAATCTTTTAGTTTTGGCTTATTAATGTGTTAATTGTAGTTTTTATTAATCCATGACAATTACATGCATACTTGTCATGGATGATAAGCCATATTCTTGATTTTTATAAATTAATTGGTTAATTAAACTAGACTAACTAAAACTGTATTTATTATCTGGTCATAAGACTTTTGCAATCAAACTATTTAGTGTATGTGTACTACTTGTTTTAGAATTGTTCTGATAACAAGTGGGAGCCTTTTTTATTACTCCAAAATTTGGGGAAGACTCATTCTTTATAATGAAGATGGAGACCGCGAATACTTATGTGAAGAATGTGTTATTATTGTTTTATTTATTTATTGCAAGATAAGAGTCTTTCTTCTGCTTCTACACTTTTCTGTCTGTTTATTTGCTTAATATTGTACCCCTCTTGACTTGCTTTTATTTTGCAAAAATATTTTTGAAATTAAATAGACAAAATACTATCGAAATTTGATTTAAATAAACTAATGTTCTTGCGAGTTTATGTCATATAGGGTTGGGTTTACACGATTATTTTCTCTCGCACCGGAACTGCTTGAACACTGGTTTAATAAAATTTACTTATACTTTAATTTTGGCACTTATTTTATTAATGTCCAAATTTGCTTTAACGTTGTCTTGCATATGTAAACGCATTTGGGTCGAGGCTATTCTCGTGACAGATTAAAGATCTTGTCCCTACCTTGTTACGGGTGTTATTACTCTATAATTTCTCCCACGAGACACATGTAAGTACATTGTTTTAAATAAATGGTCTTAAGGTTTGAATAACCTTTAATCTTTTCCCGGGGCACAACATGCTTCGGCATATGAGCTAATGATTGAATTACTTAATTTTTTTGACCTTTTGAGGGTGTCAATGTAGGGTTTGGTTGTTCTTTAATGTTTTTTCGTGATAAAATGTACACCCAAAAGTTAACAAATATTGTTTCTTAACTTGTGCTATGAAGATGTATGCATGCTGCTTCGTATACCCTTTTGATACACCTTTTTATCAAGAAATTTAAATACTCATTTTAAAAATTTAAGTCTATGCGCCAATATGTGCGAAGACACTTGTAATTGCTTTTTTGTTCTATGACAGTCGTAGGCAAACTGCAACCCAAGGTGAATTTTCTCTATATGTTAGAGCTATGTTAATTTTCACATGTTCTTGCATTGGATGACTTAATCGAGTATGGTTGGTCAGACCTTCTATCCGAGGCATAAGATAAGATGAAACATGTCACACGACATTAGTATATCGTTGTCAATGTCATAAGTCACATAAGTCTAAGAGTTGCACTAAGTAATGCAATTATCGCCTGTCGCTTACCTCTTGCACCCAAAAATTACTAGTAGTCAGACTACTGTGATGAGTAGGAGTTTAAGTAGGATCTTAGTCTTTTAGTAAAATAATTATTTTTATATAAAAACATGGGTAGTTAAATTTAAAAAAGATTAATTACGCGAAAAATACTAAAAATGGACTTTCTAAGTTCTATTAACGGTAGTATAGAAAACTTAACAATAAAACGATAGGTTTTGTAAATGACAAATAAAGTCTCATGTCTATTTTTACAGAAAGAGAAGTGACTCACTCTTATATCTTCTCCTTGCTTTGGACAAAGCTAAGAAAGGATAAATAATGTTGAAATTTTCTCTATTATATTTAAAACACATAACACTTATTTTTATCATGACTTGTTAAGTCCTTCTTTTCTTTTGATATTACTGTGTGGTTAAGTAAGGATGTGATTTTTATTCTTTGTATTCTTTTTCATTTTACCTTTTTCGGTTTTAAATCATTGAAATGATAAAAGGACCTATTGTGTTTATATAGAGATCATGTTTTTCTGTAGCTAACTAAATGATAACATTTTGCACTTGTCAAGACGATGTATGATCTTTAAATGTTTTAGAAAAGGAAATCTCAATAAACCGCAATGAGTAAAGAAGATTACTAGCATGTCTTTTATGTATTTTTCTTGAACTCACTTTATTCCCTAAGGTGCTACACACCATTATGGCTAGGCAACCGACTGAGGAGGAATTGCATGTCAATGTTAAGTGTAATGAAAAAGCATGGGCATGGCTAGTCCCCTCATTTACATAGTAAAACTTCATACACTCAATTCAATACCTAAGTGCATTGCCACTTGTAGGCATTCTAAGAGAGTAGGAAAGTAAATAAATTTCTATTTACTTTATCCTAGTGATGTAACACTTACAGTGTTGACAAATCCAATGGGATATTTATGTTTTACTACGGAAAAGACATTCATGTAATGTTGTCTAATTCAGTGGGAAACTACAATGTTTTATTTCTTGTGAGTAAAACCATATTATTGCTAGCTTTCCTTGAAATGATTCATTAGCTTTCCAAATATGAATAACCATAGTTCTAATAATCATTGCATCTTATTTTATATGATAACATGTTGCTTTTCATTGTTGCTTTCTGAAATGTTATCTATAGAATAATTATGCATGATTCCTTATTAAATGATATTGTTCTGCATCTACTTGTAATGCTAATATCTTTGAGACTATCATATTGGTCAAAGGTTAAGGTGATGAGATGTGATATAGGATCGGAGTTCAAAAAGCAAGAGATGATGATAAGTTTTATGAGGATGAAGGGTATTTTGAGTCAATTTAGGTAGTGAAAACTCTTCAAAGGAAATGGAGTTGCTGAGAGGAGAATAAGGACATAATTAAGTGTTAGGTATATGGCTAGTTGATTCTAAGTTGCCAACTACTTTTTGCTGAAAGCAGTTAATTATTGCTTTCTATGTGCAAAATAGAGATGTTAAGTAGTTATGCCTCATAACAAGACCCCCTAAGTACTTTTTCATGGTAGAGCACCATCTTTAAGTTTTTTTGAGACCAATTCGGGTAACGAGTCCTGAAATTACCAGTCTTAATACTATAGATCGCTTAGGCAAATTTGATGGTAAAGGCTGATGAAGGTTTTCTTTGTTGGATACTCTTTGAATAGTTAAAGCTTTTGATGGATTCCATAGTAGAACAAGGATAGTGGAAGAAAACTTGCATATTAGGTTTTGGGAATCTACTATGATAATCATCCACGTTTGAAACATATCTTAATGCCTGAAAGTTGGATAGGATGGCCTTTACGTAAGGATTATATTACTCCTAATTTTTATGAAATACAAGTTGCTCATTGAATGCTAAAAGATCCACCATATTCTCAAGATCCAAAGAGTTCTCAAGATGATGGATTCAAACCTTTAAGTGATGATGGAAAGAAGATTGATGAAGATTCAAGAAAATATAGTGAATGTAAAGATCAAAAGAAGTAAGATAATGTTAACAACACTAACAATGTTAATACTGTTAGTTCAACTGTTAATGCTGCTGGCATAAATGAAGTTAATGATGTTGGTGGAAAAACAAGCACAAATGAAGTTAATGCTGTTAGTGGAAAAACAAGCATTGAACTTCTATTTGATCCAAATATGCCTGCTTTGGAAGATGATAGCATATTTGACTTCTTAAGAGATGATGAAGATGATGGTGTAGTGGTTGACATGAACAATTTGGATACTACAATCCAAGTCAGTCCTATTCCAACTATAAAAATACTTAAAGATCATCCTCTTGATCAAGTGATTGGAGATTTGCAATCAGCTACACAAACAAGAAAGATGTCAAAGAATTTGGAGGAACATGGGTTTGTTAGTACTATTCAACAAAGAACAAACCATAAAGACCTTCAAAAATGCTTGTTTGCTTGTTTCTTATCACAGGAAGAACCCAAAAAGGTAATTCATGCATTGAAGGATCCAAGATGGATAGAGGCTATGCTGGAAGAGCTTCTACAATTCAAGTTACAAGAAGTTTAGACTTTAGTGGATTTACCAAATGGAAAAAGGGCTATAGGCACTAAATGGGTTTTTAGGAATAAAAAGGATGAAAAGGGAATTGTAACAAGAAATAAAGCAAGATTGGGTGCTCAAGGGTACACACAAGAAGAAGGGATTGACTATAATGAAGTCTTTGCCCCTATTGCAAGAATTAAAGCAAATAGACTATTTTTAGCTTATGCTTCATTTAAAGATTTTGTGGTGTATCAAATGGATGTAAAAATTGATTTTCTCTATGGGAAGATTAAAGAAGAGGTGTATGTATGTCAACCATCAAGATTTGAAGATCCAGACTTTTTTGATAGAGTATACAAGGTTAAAAAAGCACTGTATGGACTACATCAATCTCCAAAAGCTTGGTATGAAACCTTGTCAACATATTTGTTGGACAATGGGTTTCAAAGAGGGAAAATTGACATGACCTTATTCATCAAAAGGCACAAAGGTGATATTTTGCTGGTCCAAGTTTATGTGGATCATATCATATTTGGTTCAACAAAGAAGGAGCTATGCAATGGATTTGAGAAGTTGATGCATGAGAAATTTTAGATGAGTTCTATAGGAGAACTTACGTTCTTCTTGGGGTTACAAGTGCAGCAGAAGAAGGATGGCATATTTATTAGTCAAGATAAATATGTTGCTGAAATTTTGAAGAAATTTTGGTTTACAGAAGTCAAGACTGCAAGTACACCAATGGAAACTTAAAAGCCTTTGCTCAAGGATGAAGATGGTGAAGAAGTGGATGTTCATATGTATAGGTCAATGATTGGTTCGTTGATGTATCTTACATCTTCAAGACCTGACATCATGTTTGCAGTGTGTGCCTGTGCTAGATACCAAGTCAATCCAAATGTTTCACATCTTTATGCTGTGAAAAGGATTTTCAAGTACTTAAATGGTCAACCAAAATTGGTCTTTTGGTATCCAAAAGATTCTATTTTTGATTTGGTAGCATACACTGATAGTGATTATGCTAGAGTAAGCTTAGATAGGAAGTCAACAACAAGAGGTTGTCAATTCCTTGGATGTAGATTAATATCATTGCAGTGCAAGAAAGAGACAGTGGTTGCAAATTATATTAAAAAATCTGTTTTTCCATTCAAAAACAAGTATTTAGAGATCAGACTCTTTTATTAGAGATTGCAATGAAAGAAATGATTCATAATGGTCAAAATCCATATGACTAGAAAATGTTGCGATTAGCTTACAAACTGTTTATCCATATGATTTAATCCATTTTCACAACAATAAGCTATACAATTAAGCAAAATAACAGATGAAAAGAAGATAAGGGAAGTGATAAGATTATTAGAGTGAATAAAGAGGTGGGAAAGATTACACACACACACAAAACCATGCAAATGGTAACCAACACCCTCTCCATGTGTGGAGAGGGTTCTATTTATACCCTTGAGCCATGAGTGGCTGATGGGCTTTTTAACTGGGCCGCTTGGCTTTTCTTGGCTTTGAGCCCGCAAAGGGACATATTAGTTACAATCAAGCCCGTTGACACCCGACTAGCCTTTACTTAACAAAGACTAGTTACGGACTAATTAGACCGATAAACATTTCTTGTTTCGACTTATATAAAATTAAGGCTAACAATCTCCCCCAATGTTGAGGTCTCTTTCTTCAAACTCCTCCGTACTTCCGATGACGTTGAAGATATGACTTTTGACGTTTATGCTTTGCCTTGTTTTGGTCTTGTTTTGTTTGTAATGGCTTTGTTATTCATGCTTTTTGATCTGATTCTTGAGCCTTTATTTGACTTTGCTTGTCTTGAGGATCGGTTATCTTGCATCATCTCTTGACTTGAATTCATCTTGATTTGACTTTTTGATCAACTTGTGCTCTTGACCAACATGCTATCCTTGTTACATTTTGATTGACATATTCGTGATTATCCAGTCTAACAATCTCCCCAATTGTGATTCTTTATTTGGACTTTGAGTCTTTTGATGGTGGGGAAGATTAGGAAGTTCAACTATCTTGACGTGTGAATGATGACTTTGAAAGCTTGAGTATGAGCATGTGGTTTTATGAATCCGACTTCGCTTGGAATGAGGAGCAAACGTCGTCTAAACCTGAATCAAGGACAGTTAGCAATAAAAGATGAATATGGCGTTTGTCAGTCATCTTGACTTCGGTTGCATATTTTACCTCGGTTTTTCCCCGTTTTTAGAATAAATACTATACCCTGTGATCAGGTGATTCAAAGAATCTCCCTGCCAGGGTTCCAGCTCAAGCGTAGGATCTTTAACACGATGTTTAGAATCACCCATGTAGCTCGTTTCATTACGGAAGTCTCAAGAGACAACACGGTAAGAGTGAATCAGATAGTTACTATCTTTCTGGTTAAGTCGTCAATCATTTATGGACAAACATTGATGTCCAGTTATCACAAGCTGGTTATTTAGAGTCTTGCATGTCACATACCAAGAGTTGTTTTGATGTTGGCTCAAGCAGGATTTACATCTTACTGTGAATACTTAGTAGATCACTCGGATGTTCTGGCAAAGATCTCATGGATAATGAGTTGGACCTCTTTGTTACAACTTGTGAACTTTATGGTGTTCAACAAGTGTTTTTGACATTGTGTTCCTAATGAGATTTATAATTTGATCTCTTCTTGGCTCTAGACTCGATTTGTGCACTTTTGGTTTTAGTAATCGGAGGCCTGGAAGCAGACATGCCCCTATTCAATATTAAAATACGGTTGTGAGATTGTTCAATAGTTTAACGCGTGGTATCTCCGTGAGAAATGAGACAAGCTTCTTTTGAGAGAAACTCGAATGGCTAGGAAGGGTTGTGCATTGCATCACTAGGTCCATGATGTCGTCTTCAATATCAACAATCATCTTTGTGATTTTGATAGATTATGTATTGACCCGGTTTCTGCCTAAGGTGTTTGGAGGGCTTTTTTCTTTTCACCCTTTCTCCATACATTTCTTTTTCATTTTTCAACCCCTTCAATGCTTACCAAGACGTCAATACTAACACCTTGTTGTGATTGTTCCAGTGTTAGCTCAATCTTAGTCATCATTTTTCCCTTATACACATTCGTCTCCAATCATACCTAAGGACTGCTATTTAACTATTGGAGTGTCCTTGGGTAGATCCTACGGTTTCTGGTTGGATCGTGCCGGTACTTTACCTAACTACCCCCTGATGACTTCAGAATCGTCGTGAAATTTAATAGGGTTGTTGGGTATGAGATCTGGAACCATAAAACATATTTGACATTGTTATTACAAAATACTCCCCCTACAATGTGCTCCGAGATTCGAAGTTGTTTAGCACATAGAAGGAAAAAGTTGCACTTAGAGTCTTAAAGTCACCTTCGTTATATTCATATTATAATTACTATTTTACTCCCTTATTTTAAATTAATAAAACACTTAGTATTTGATAATTACCAATTGGATTAAAATTTTGACATGAAAAAAGTCCATGGGAGAGAAATTTTATACCATGATATTTGCCTGAATTCAGATCCAACAGCTCCCCTTCATCCGTATATGTGGGATACCAATATTTTATAAAATTGACATTGGAATGAACAAATTGAATAAGACACCACAAAATGTTGAAGACGGGTGAGATGCTAATGAACAATGTTATTATAATTGACATGATAGTTTCCACATTTTTAATTTCACAAATATGTTTGGATACATTAAAATTGACATTGATGAGATGTACCAAAACATAAAAGCTTTGTTTTTAAAAAGCTCCCTCAGAAATTGATTCACATAAAATGACATTTTCTACGAACGACAATTTCTTGAAATTATTGAAGAAGGGAGTGTTGAACACCACGGATTTTAACAAATACCACTTTTTATGGAAAAAATACCCAAAATTATTTTGTAGCAATTTTGACATTGAAAAGTTCTTTTGAAAAATTGTGTTCAACGGTTTTTAAAACACATGATAGAAGACTTCTCTTTCTTTTAGAGTAAGGCACTGTAAGGTACAATTCCTTTTACAGTCGGGACGAGTTATGCATGAATTATAATAGCATAGAGAAAAATTTAGAAATGACATGTTTTGAAAGCATTTGAAACTCTTGCTCGAACTTCATTTACACGCCCGTGTCGATGTTAATCAACATTTCTAGGTACGTAAATGTTATTGATTCCAAGAGACATGTCGAGAAGATTCTTTTTGGTATTTTTGAAAGTTTTTTGATTTTATATTTTGTTTTTTCTAGATTTTATATTTTCTATTTTCTTTTTGTTGGTTTTATATTTTTGTATTTTGTTTTTTCAAAATTGTTTAGAAATCAAAAATAAAGAAAGAATAAAAATATTTACAAATTGATGTTTGATAGATCAAGCAGATTCAATTGCCAGAACCTCCAGTTCATCTGGAGTCAAAACATTCAGACCGTGTTGTCTGACAGATACTTAAAAAAAACAAACTATCTTCCGATAAAGCTTTAGTAAACAAGTCAGCTAACTGGTATTCAGTTCCGACAAAGAATAATTCAACAATACCCTTTTCAACCTGTTCCTTTATGAAGTGATATCTGACATCGATGTGCTTGGTACGGAGAATGTGGATGGAATGCTCGAGTGGCTAATGGTGCCTTTGAGTCACAATAACATAGGTTATTTTAGCAAAGTGAAGCCCTAATATGTGAGCTGAGTTCTATCATAGAACTTGTGCGCAGCAGCAGATAAGACACATACTCGGCTTTGTGAAGACATTGAAGTGCAAAGTCCTGCTTTTGGATGGAACTCAAGGCTAGACTAACTTATTCACCTCCTAGAAATTGTATTTGCCACAGATGTGCTCTTACGTGAAATCGAGACAAGCGTGATCCGAGTCTGAAAAAGCGGTAGTTCAAAACCGGTGTCCTTCGGATACCAGAGTCCCATGTGAATGGTATTCTTTAGGTACCGAAAGATCCGTTTAACCGCGTGAGATGTATCTCAGTCGGTTCGCTTGATAGCGAGCACATAACATGTTGCATGTACTATATTGGTTCTTGCTGTTAGGTACATGAGTGCTCGACCTTACTACGATTATTTCGTTTGGTCGACGGCGTACCATCAAAGTCTGCATCAAAGGTGTTTTTTAGCATTTAGAGTCCCAATGCTATCACATGAGGTCATACCATGCTTTTTAAGTATCTCTTGAGCATACTTAGCTTGGTTTATAAAGATACCACAAGGGGATTAGTGGATCTGAATTCCTAAAAAGAATTTCAGCTCCCCCATCATAGACATATCAAACTTGCTGTGCATTAGTTTTCCAAATCGTTTTGAAAGATTTGGGTTCGTAGAACAAAAAATTATGCCATCAACGTAAATTTTCACAAGCAATATGTCTTCCCCATGTTTAGTTATGAACAGAGTTGGATCAATAGAACCTTTTGAGAATCCGTTGGATACCAGGAAGTTGGAGAGTTCATCATACCACGCTCTTGGTGCTTGTTTGAGACCATATAATGCTTTCTTGAGACGGTAAACTTTGTCAGGATGATATGGGTCAACAAATCCATCTGGTTGGTTTACGTACACTTCTTCCTTCAGAGGTCCATAAAGAAATGCTATTTTAATGTCCATTTGGTATATTGTAAATGATTTGTGTGCAGCATACGCAATGAACAATCGTACAGCTTCCAACCGAGCAACTGGTGCAAATGACTCTTCGAAATCAATTCCTTCCTTTTGAGCATATCCCTTAGCTACAAGACGAGATTTGTTACGAATGACAGTATTTTCCTCATCACGTTTGTTTTTCCAGAGCCACTTTAAGTTAATGACATTTTTGCAAAGTGGTATGTCGACTAATTCCCATACATCTAGTCGATCAAACTGATGAAGTTCTTCCTGCATTGATTCAATCCATGCTGAATCAGCCATGGGTTCTTTGATGTTCTTTGGTTTGGTTTGACTCATGGTGAGTGCAAACATACACATCTCGCTATCTGTTTCTAGCTGACGTCTTGTTCTGACTGATTGAGAAGGATTTCCAATGACTTGTTCTAATGGATGATCTTTTGTCCAACGTTGTGCAGAAGGATGGTGTTGATAGAAAGTATGCATGTTTGACGAATCAACATGACGAGACGATGTCTCCCCTTGTTCTTGTACCGGTGTACTGAAGATGTTGATAAATTCATCGTCGTCAAATTGTGCATTTTCTGTATTGGTTTCTGCTTGAATAATGTTCTCAGGTGCAGTGACAGTTGGTACTTGAGTTGGAGTTTGATGTGTTGAATAAATGTTCAATGGAGGTGGATCTGCAACATCGGTTGTTGTAGAAGTTTGAGTGTGTTATGTTGTTAACGTTTATCGAGATTATCTACAGCATGTACAGCGAAAGACTTTGACACAACAGGAGAAGTTCCATTAAGTAATTCACTGAACATCGGACTATATAGCAATTCCAGCTCATTTGACGTTGTTACTGTCTCAGCAACTTGAGGAACATTTTCTTGACTTTGTGGACCGGGACTTAAACTGTCTTGTTCAAGTACCGTTGTTGAACATTGTGGACCGGGGTCAGAACTGACGTGATCTGACGCCATTTGAGGCAATTCGTCAAAGTTAACATGAATTGTTTCAACTATCATTCTTGTTCTCTTGTTAAATACCCTGTAAGCCTTTGACTGAGTAGAATACCCAACAAAAATACATGCATCACCTTTTTCCTTCATTTTATCAAGATTTTCACCATCTCTGACGATGTAGCAAAGAGAACCAAAGATGTGAAAGAACTTGACTGACGGTTTCCGGGCATTGATGATATGATAAGGTGTTTTCTCATGTCGAGGAATTACAAGTGAACGGTTTTGAGTAAAACATGCTGTTGCAATTGCTTCAGCCCAGAAGAACACAGCCCAGAATAAACAGAGGAACTTAGCGGCGCTGTTAGCATTGTTCGAGCAGCCTCAACAAGAGTACGGTCCGTCTTTCACAACAAGCCGTTTTGTTCAGGTGTTTTCGAGCAGGGTTGACGTTTCGGTGTCTAATTCCCTCTTTTTGGTCAAAGTATGCATGAAGAGTTTTATTAAGAAATTCCGTGCCTTTGTCAGTTCGAACTGTTGTCAACTTGAGCATGAAGTCCTCATATGGACAAGTAAGAGAACTCAATGAGAACTCCAGGTGTTTCGTCTTTGGACCTCAAGAAGTAAGTCCATGTATATCGGGAGTAGTCATCAACAATTACAAGAACATATTTCTTTCCATTAATGCTTTCTACCCGTATTGGACCACATAAGTCCATGTGTAGAAGTTGTAACCAGTCCTTTTTTAGAGCTCGCGAGTCCTTAAGTGTGAAAAGACTTTCTTTTTGCTTTACCCCAGCTCACAAGAAGAAAACACGATGAAACTTTGGACGAATTTCAATTTTGGAAGGCCCATTCACAATATTATCTTTGAAAGCAAGTTGAATAGGCGTGTCGAAGTTTAAAGAGATAGACACGTATGCCATAACCATTGCATGAAGAACATGTTGCTTTAGGCCATTAGCAAATTGGATTGGGAGAAGATGAGTCTTTGAAGAGAATTGAATACGAAAACTGTGCCACGAGAACCTAGTGAGAAGATCATTTCCCTTTAAATCACGGGATGTAAACTAGGTAGACTTCCTAAAAGCAACTTCCAAATCCGCTCACAGATGAATTGACCAACAAACAACGAGAATAGATTGTGAATAAGAACCCTTTGAACGTAATAAACCCTTTTGATAGTAATAGCACCTTGAACCATATCACTCCATAACCAAGAATTAGACGCTGCAGCAGTTTGATCAATTCCAAACTTCACAACCGGGTGCCCAGAAATTCTATCCACAAAATTAGTTGAAAAGCTTGAGATTTCTTGTCATGAGCTTTGTGAGGCACCCAAGAGTCTTATATACGATGAATAGAATTATCTCCGACGAGAAAGACTTGCAAAAAAAGAATTAGAAGACAATGTAAGTATTGACACATGGAGCAACCAATGGACTTATGTTCCAAAAAATTTTTTATTAATCAGTCAAACACAAGAAGCATTTTCCTAAGAGTCATAACTAATGTTTGGATAAACATTTCCTCTCCGTTTATCCCACCAGACATAAAGTTCTTCCCACTGTATCACAATGGTGTATACCTTAGATCCCAATCCAACTTACATGATGTCTTAACTAACTTGCTCATTAATCAACTTCCTATTTGTATGTTTCAAGATTTCTGACAGTGGATTACCTGTTGTAAATACGGTTTTTTCTTTCTTCTTCTGATGATGGCAACACAATTGTTTCACAGTAGTAGCGAAGCCTTGGAGGTGCTGTAGTCTAAATACAAGGCAAAGAAAGAAATCCATTTTTTTAGTCTAGCAGAGAGTCCTAAATTCACGCCATTTAAATAATGTAGAACAGCAAAACAAATTCCATAAATCATCGATTGTCATGTCAAGCACCACAAATAGATGTACAGAGAAGAACCAAAAGACAGACTTTCCTTTTGTGTTATTCTTGGTTCCTCTCCTTATTCCCAAGTTTCTTCCGCCAAGAACACATACAAAGTTAACATTACGAGGTCTTTGAAGCATTCACACTAAAACACTGTCATTAACACAAACAAAATCAAACATCCATGATAAAAAAACAAAACACCAACCACCCATCAATACTACAAAAACAAAACGCAGTACCCAGATCCGTATACTTATTTAGACACAATTAACAAAACTACCTACACTTATTTCTTCTAGCACCCTACAACGTACTCAGCAGTGGTAGATTGTGTCTTATATTCAACATGCGAAGCTATTTATATTATTTATGTAACTATTAATCTTTCTTTCTCATCTTGAACTTGTCTTCTTCCTTAAGCTTTACTTCTTGCTTCTTCCCTTGACTATTGTTAACATGACTCTATCTTTCCAGATGATTGGTCTGTAAGCTGTGGTCTGCTCAACACTAGTATTGGGTATTACACCTATAGGAAAGACAAACACGATTGTTAGGTTTCCTAATGTCTTGATCAACTGAGGTGTTCTAGGTATGATGGGCTAGGTGGTGCACTTTATACATTCCTGGTGGCAATCAACATTTGTGTTCTGACAATGGCAACAATTCTGACGTAAAATCTGTGCAGTGCCTGGTTTTTGAAAAATCATTTGACACATTTTTGTTTGGTAACAGTCTTTGTGACTTTGAGAAATCTTTCTTTGCAAGAGAATAGTGAGAAAAGAATAGATGGGTTTTACCTAAAATGATTGTCTTTGACTTTAGAAAGCATTCGGTTTCGAATAACCTGATGATTTTTCAAACATAGTTCCCACAGATTTTTCCTTTCATCTTTTCTATGAGTTTTTTCTCCACTCACTTATTTGCAATTCCTTTGGTCTTGTAACATTGAGCTTTCAATTTCTTGAATTTCAAAATACTGTTCACAGTTCTTTCAGAATTACGTTTGACTGATATTTTACTTTGTAAGAATGTCCTTTTTAATCTTTCTTTACAATGTTGTGAAATCAAAGTTCAAGATAATCGCAAGTGCTGAAGAGATTCCAAAATTCTGTTGACATTGTTTTACCTTTGAAATGCTCTTTTTCAAGACGTTCACACTTTTTTCCAAGGTTCTTCTCCGTAACACATTGCAAATTCGAGTAATTCACTAAGTCTGTGTATATTCTAAGTATCGTGAGAGCATTTCTCATAGTGATCATCAAAGTAAAATATTCCCTGTTGAAAGACAGGTCGATTTCATTTCAAAAAACTGTTTTTTTTTGAGTTTTCCGAGATTTGAGACTATAAGATTAATCTACCACAATCATCATGAGAATTAACTATTTCAAATCACCAACCATTTCCTCCCGTTCAACACAAGTGAAATCTTTCTAAATCCACATTATTTTCTAAAAATTTTTTGGGTGGGCCAAAATATTCCTTCTATTTGTTTTGAATGAAAGGAATCGATGTAAACCAAAATATGTTCTTATGGGCATTGTTGTTTGCAATCTTCCACTCCATAAAAAATTGTCCACCACACTTTTTAAATACTTGAAAAGTTACTTTAGTGAGCTTTGGACAACAATCTTTTAATCCCAAGGATGGATTCATCCTATTCTTTCTCTAAAAAAAAGTTGGTTGTTTACGAAAAGAACTCCTTTGTAAAATTCATTAATAGAGAAGAAATGATTAGACTCAAGTCGTTGACATTGTTTTGGAAAATTGTGTTGCGCGAGAGGTTGTGGGGTAAATTTTCCCGTTTTGGAAAAAAACTAAACCAATCAAAAAGATTATTCAACTGAGCATAAATCTAACAAACGATCCTGATAAGATCGCAATAATATTGATCGACGTGCTTTGTCAAGACGAATCATTTATTCGTCAGAATCCAGGGTTAATAACATCACAGCGCAATATTATCATATGTAGCAAACCTAATAATCATAACACAGAACTAGGATTTCACTCGTTAGCTTTCCTTCTTGAAGGAAGCTCAGGTTTTTTTTTTTGCAAAACATCGTTTGTACAATCTACGTAATAAAAGCATATTTCATAAACAGTTTTGTGAACAAGAATTGGGCCCAGTGTTATTATATAGTCAAGTACATATCTCATGGACCAAAACCAAGACCATTGATTTCTCATAAAAAAGCAAAAAGACTTTAAAACACGTTTCCTGTCATTCCACAAAACCAAAAAAATTCCATTCCTCTCAAAAACAACGCGGAGTTATTTTTGAACAAATGCTTAAACTGGAGGCCTCTGTTTGGCTTTATGACATTATGAGAGTGGTTTTCTGATGTGCACAAATGCTCCTTTTTTTCAATCCGAAATCGTTTGAATTAAATCATTTATTTGTTGAGTATATGCAATTAGATAGATTTTTGCAAAATCGATTTTGTATGACAATAAATCCCCATTAGCTTATTGCACAATCAATTTCCACCTTTGGTAACGCATAATTCACATCCTTAAACATTATCAAGGTTCACGCATTGGAGAACTTCTAAGAGTCTTTTGAACACAACTAGATTAGTCTTGTACAGTTCATTGTTTGCTTCTTAAAATGTATATTTGAAGTATTCTAAACTTTATTTATTATTTGAAATCTCAATTTCCACCTTTCAATTTATCAACTAACTCCTTTATTTGATGATTCCAAAATTATTTTCGGTTTTTGCTGTCATCAATTTCACATTTATAGTTTCTGAATTAAAACAAGCCAAATCACCGTCTGGACAAGGATTCATCAGTTTCATCCCTGGTCATTACCGACTCTATCTAACATAAATCCGATGAATCAATAGTTGATATTGGTGTCCCCCGTTGTTCCGCCAGATATATGTCAATTCTAGATTCAGGTTGACTCAGGATGTTCATTTTTTCCTGGCAAACACATTATAGTTGGTCATTATTGTTTTGTAGCCTTATGCATTGGCTCATCATCAAAGATAGGTCCAAGAAATGTCAACAGAATCTGGAGTACCCTCTTAAGTATGTGCCATGAACATAAAAATGTGCTTCCAGTTCCGGATCCTTCAGACTCCATCATCAGTATCATCCTTCCATCAGCTTTGTGCTGTAGCATTCAAACTGAACCCCAGCTTCCTCTTGTTTACACAATAACAACTTTTCCTAGTGATACGCTGCATCCTTGTCACTCATTTTTTTTTGACATTCCCTCGATACATGCCCATATTCCTTGCAGTTGTAACACTGAATCCCAGACTTTTGCACTACCGGAGTACCTACATTTTCCCTAGCCCCAGCAACATTAATTGCCCTATGATTATCATACCTAGTTCCTCTGTTAGTTCTTGGAGAATTATCTTGATTAGCTCGACTGGTGTTTTGTTAGCCTCAAAATATTGAGTCGAACAATGGAAGTTCGTTCATAATTATATTGGGTCTCGGTCACTAAATTAATATACGTTGTAATAGGCTAGACGGGTAAACGGGCTCTTATTTGTAATCTAATCGGTCACGTGTATTGGGTGAAAGCCCAAGTAAAACCGAGCCCGGCCCGTAGAATTACTAAAGGCATGCAAGCCTATAAATACACCTCACCAAGGAAGGTGAGGTGGTTGGTTCATTTGTAACATTTCAAGTTAATCATCCAATTCCATTTTTCTCTCTAACTTTCTCTCTCTAGATTCTCTCTCTACATTCTTCCTAATCTTCTTGTTAATCTTATTGACCCAAGTTAGAAAGCCCATAAGCCTCTCATGGCTCAAGGGTATAAATAGAACCCTCTCCACACATGGAGAGGGTGTTGGTTACCATTTCATAATTTGTGTGTGTGTGTAATCTTCCACCTCTTTATTTCTCTCTAATAATCTTTCAACTTTCTCTTATCTCTTTTCTATCTTTGTTTGCTTATTGGTGTAGCTTATGTTGTGTATGGATTAAGCTTTTGGGATAACAGTATCATTCGCCACGGGTGGGTATAGTGTTTGTGGTTTCGTTGCTTATTGAGCTTATTGATTCGGCTTATTATAGTTTTTTTTAATATTTCGTTACTTTTCATTTTTATAATCACTCGAGACACACGTTTTTAATTTTCATTACTTTTCATTTTTATAATTACTCGAGACATTTGGTATAGTGTTTGTGGTTTCGTTACTTTTCATTTTCATTTTTAATATTTCGTTACTTTAATCACACGTTTTCTTTGGTTCGAACGAGTGTTCTAGCGCGTGGTTCGAACGAGTGTTTTTATAGTTTGATCGAACGAGTGAATCTTCAAGCATCATCGAACGAGCGACGATTAGTGTTGATCGAACGAGCGACGATTAGTGTTGATCGAACGAGCGACGATTAGTTTTGATCGAACGAGCGACGATTAGTTTTGATCGAACGAGCGACGATTAGTGTTGATCGAACGAGTGACAATTAGTTTTGATCGAACGAGCGACGATTAGTTTTGATCGAACGAGCGTGTATTTCTTGTTGATCGAACAACGACCATCGAACTAGCACCATTCGAACGAGCTCATTCGAACAAGCACCATTCGAACAAGCTCATTCGAACAAGCTCATTCGAACAAGACCATCGAACTAGTTGTTTTCTTTGAGAACCGAAATAGACAACCGAACTAACGAACCGAACAAGCATGAACCGAATTAGGTACTTTCAATAACAACCGAACTAGAACTGAATTACGTCATTTTTGTTTTACGGTTTTTTCTTGATTTTGTAAAATCCCGTGAAAGATACGATTCTTCTCTCGGTTTAAATCCAAGAATTGTAAAATCCCGTGAACATTAATTGTACTCAATCCACAACAACAATAACTTTACCTGCTTAAGATCCTACAAATCATTCTCACTTCATAATTCATCAATGACGACTCCAATTGCAACTTCCACAACTGACAGTCAAATGCACAACAACATAATGGCAGCAGGTTCAAGGGATCGTCCACCAATGCTTGCAACAGGACGATATGCACAATGGCGATCACGGTTCTTACGATACATTGATACAAGACCAAATGGTGATGCCTTACGAAAGTGCATTCTCACAGGTCCTTATATTCCAACAATGGTCACTACACCAGCTGTTCCAGCAACAGAGGATTCTCCAGAAATTCCTGCAAAAACATCAGTCGAGACAGTTCTGAATATGACTCCTGAGAACAAAGCTCATTATGAATCTGAAAAAGAAGCGATTCATTTGATATTGACTGGAATTGGAGATGAAATCTACTCAACTGTTGATGCATGTCAGACAGCTCAAGAAATGTGGGAAGCCATCGAGAGGTTACAACAAGGTGAATCACTCAATATTCAAGATGTCAAGACAAACTTATTTTGGGAGTTTGGTCAATTCACCTCTCACGATGGAGAAACAATTGAGTCTTACTACACAAGATTCTACAAGATGATGAATGAAATGATCAGAAACAATTTGACAGTTGCAACGATGCAAGTCAATGTTCAATTTCTTCAACAACTTCAACCAGAATGGTCAAGATTTGTCACGATTGTGAAGCAACAACACAAGTTGGATGAAGTTTCATATCATAAGCTCTTTGACATTCTGAAACAATACCAAAAGGAAGTTAATGAACTCCGTGCTGAAAGAATGGCCAAGAATGCTAACCCATTAGCACTTGTTGCTACTGCTCAAACAATGCAAGATCCTTATTATCAAACACCAAAACATCACAAATCATATGCACCAACATCCAAAGCTTCACTTCCAACCAGATCTCATGCAACTACAAGATACAAAGGCAAAGAGATAGCCAAACCAATCACACCTCCATCTGAGTCAGCTTCTGAAGAAGACAGTGATCCTGAACAAGCTCAGAAGGACAAAGATATGCAGAAGAATTTGGCTCTCATTGCAAAGTACTTCAAGAAACTCTACAAACCTACCAACAACAACCTCAGAACTTCCTCAAACACCAGAAACAAGAATGTGGATACTAATCCAAGATACAAGACTGACAATCAGACTGGACAGTTTGGGAATCAGAGGGCAAGTGAATGTTGTCGGGCTAGGGAAACGTAGTGTGTCGAGTAGTGAAAACCAAAAAGTCCACCACCTGGGATACATGTTTTAACTGCAAGGAATTGGTCATTATGCTAGGATGCAGAAAGCCAAAACGGGTTAAAGACTCCACGTATCATAAGGAAAAGATGTTGCTGTGTAAACAAGCTGAGAAAGGTGTTCAACTTCAAGCAGAGCAATCTGACTGGCTAGCAGACACGGATGAAGAGATTGATGAACAAGAGTTGGAAGCACATTACAGTTACATGGCAAAGATTCAGGAGGTTCCTAATGCAGACTCAGGCACAGACGCTGAGCCATTAGAACAGGTACAATACGATACTGACGATAATGTGTTTGCCAATGACATACAACATTTTGACCAATCTGAATCCATTAGTAACACATGTGCAGTGGAAACGGGTGATAGTAATGTCACTCCTGACTCACCAGATATGTGTGATAATGATATTCAGGATGACCAAAATGATGTAGAATGTGATGATGAGCGTGTTGCACTTGCTAATTTAAAGCTTGATGTCGATGAAAATAAAAAGATTCAAAAGCAATTAAAGAAAGCAAATGCAACATTGACTCAAGAGTTAACTGAGTGCAAATCTAATTCTGCTGAAACTAGTAGAACCTAGGGGAATCATAATAGTAATTCGGGATCGTGCTTGAGTGCACTTCAAAATAAAATTAGACAGTTTGAGAGGTTCCAGGCCTTTAATGAACGTAACAGTTGACTATGACTAAACTTTGAAGAAGGTTTAAAATGAAACTCTAGGACCTTATTAGCTCAAAAAGGTAATTGACATACAAAGAAAGTTTAAAAGTTAAAGCCTAATTAGATTTCATTGTCAAAGAGAAACATGATGATAAGTCACACAGAGTCCTTTAACCAAGTCCACAATACGAAGTCTTGTCAAAGAGAAAACAAAAGTAATAACGGATTTGAAGCTTAAGGAAGAAAAAGATATTGACAAAATAAATTCAATGGAAAACTAGTTAAAGTTTTTTAATGAAATTATTTACAAACAGAGTCAATCAATCCAAACCATTCATATGTTAGCACCCAAATGCCCTACATTTAATGGAAGACCTACCTTTTCCAATCCAAGGTACCTCAAAAAGGCTTAAAATGAGATACCATGTTTGTATGCGATTCCCACAGACCAATCTGATCATTCAACAGCCTCGTCCCCCGATCGAGAAGAGTCTCTGACATCTTGATAACGAGAGTCGATCAAAATTGATAAAGACTTAGGTGAAACCCTTTTGACTACACAAAGTTAAATAGTCCTTTATGAATTTTAAACCCCCGACTCAGCAATATGAAATTCAGTTCGCACAGGCAAAATGAAATAAAGAAAGAAAATGTGGAAAAACATTTGTGACAAACAAAACCAAATATTTTCAAAAAACAATAGATTTCTTACCAAGTGACTAAATCAATAAGCAAAAGTAGACAACCCAAATAATTGACATGACGAATAATATTAATCATATAAAGAAATTGACGATCAAGCATGGGTAAAAACATTTCAAACAACTTTCTTCATCTTCGTAACTCAACTGCACAAGGAAATGGAAATCCTAGTTAAGACATTTTGAATTGGCCCCTTGCCCTTAATACTCGAATATAGTTACGCATTTGTACATGAACATAAGCAAGAAATGCATGCATATTTAAAGTACGTGAATCTCTTGAAGATGAACTTAATATACTTAAATCTAATAAGGCCGATTTTTCCAACATGTAGGATATGCCTATTGCAAGAATGTGTGCTAAAGAATGTTATGTGTCATAGTGTAATCTTCAACTGATTTAGATGAGATCACTAAATTAAAAAATGCTTATATCTTCATCAAGACAGGGAATGTGCTGTCTTGCACAAAAGCTTTATGAACAAACTGAATTTTGTAATAAAAGAGATTTAACACTGAGCTTTTACGAAGTTTTTGCTAAATAGAAAACACGCATTTCTCTGAAACCGGCTTCAACAAGAATGTCAAGAACAACTATAAAAAAAATGACACCGTTAGCAAAAGATAATGCCATCAAATTAATTCCAAAGGAAACGTGGAACAATATTTTGAAATACAAGATTTGAAAGCTCAACTGCAAGACAAGAACATTGCAATAAATGAGTTAAAGAAACTCATTGAAAAATGCAAAGGAAAATATGTGGACACTAAGTTTGATAAACCATCTGTTGTTCGACAAGAACCAAATGCACTAAGGATTTCAAAAACATCAGTATTAGAAACTGACTAATGGCTCCTTTTTCAGACTCTCTTGAGAGAAAATATTTTGCAAAGAAAAAGTCAGTTTTAAAAACTAATGAGTCAGAGGGTTTATCAAAAACAGTCACTCCACAGAATTTGCCTCAAATAGCAACGCAAGCTGTAAGAAACACAAATGTGATTAAACCAGGCATGTATCGAATTGCAAGTAGTACCACATAAACTAGAGCACCACAGTTGACTTAGACTTCTAGGAATACTAATCTTCGCTTATCTACATCTACAAGAGTAGCTCACAAAACTAATGTTCGCAGACCACAACCTAGGAGCAATCAAATGAAAGATAAGGTCGTGCCAAACACTAGTCTTTTGAAGTTTAAGAAGACTAAAGTAGAAGAACACCCTAGGATTTCTAGTATTTCTAATCAAACAAAGTCTGTAACTGCGTGTAATGACAGTTTAAATTCCAGCACTTCGAATGTTAATGATGTTTGTGCTAACATGTTGAAAATAATGTGTTTAATCGAATCATGATGCTTTGAGTTTCTAGTATTTGAAAGACGTAATGCTAAGAACTAAGAAGCCTAATAGAGGTGCCTATTATACTAAGAAAACCCAAAAGTCCAAAGTGAACAACTCTGTTGCAACACCCCATAAATAACAAATGCATACATAATCCACTATCACAAATTCAAAGATTACTATAGGTATTGTAGTAAAGAAGACTCGTAAGGCAGGAAATGGTGGATAGCACAACAATTCCCATCATCATATACATGGGTCCCTAAGACAAAAAGGAAATGGGTACCTAAAGTTAGGCACGAAAGTGTGACAAGAAAGTAGTTTTTCATAGATAATGTATCTAGGATAACTAATTCTTAAAAACTCACAAACACATTAGGATCTAATTTGTCTAGGTATTCCAATCGTCCTCTAAATCTGTTGCAGATAGTACAACAACTCATCATAATCATTTTTGAACTTTGGAGCACAAAAGCACATGACGGCAATCTATCTCTGTGTGCAATTTTATTGAAAAATACTTGGGTACCGTCGATTTGGCATGATCAATTTGCTCTAATTCTTGGTTATGGAGATTTGGTTCAAGGAAATATCATGATCAAAGGGTTTACTACGTCGAAGTCTCAATCATAATATTTATCTCGCTGGTCAATTCTGTGTGTGGATTTAAGGTGCATGTTGGAAAATCTAAAGTGATTTGTTAGAGATCCTTCATTGTAAACGACTTAGCTACCCCGATAATCCATTGGTAACTGGATCTCATAAAAGATTTTCCTCTTCAAGAAACTAACTTCATCAACTCCAATCTGTCTCCTGGCTAACCTCAACCAACTCAAGCGGTGGTTTCTGGCATCAAAGACTTTCTCATCTCAACTTCGACTTACATCAACTTGAATTTTCAAAGAAAATATGATTGTGATTGTTTACCAAAAACGAAGTATTCAAAGGATCAACTATGTTCCTCTTATGAAGTGAGTAAAGCAAAACGAAGTTCATTCAAGTCAAAGAATGCTTCAAGTTCAAAAGGACGGTTAAATTTGCTTCATATGGACTTATGTGGTCCAATACAGGTTGCAAGTATAAATGGGAAGAAATATATTCTGGTAATCGTCGACGACTACTCTAGATACACTTGGACTCTCTTCACGTTCCAAGGATGAAAACACCAAATTTTTAAAAGACTTTCCTCATGATGATCCAAAAGAAATCTCAAGCCCCATAATTACTGTTTTCGCACTGATAAGGGCACTAAGTTCTAACAAAGACACTTAATGCATTCTTTAAAGAAGAAGGAATTGAGCATCAAACTTTTACTCCTCGAACACCTGAACAGAATGGCGTTGTCGAAAGACAAAACCGCACTCTCAGATCACTCGTTGAGGCTGCTCGAAATGGAACGATGCTTCGACTTCGTAAACTTCCTTTATTCTTTTGTCTGAACAATTGACAACCGTATGCTATACTTAAAACATATCAATCAATCATCCCAACTCATGAGAAAAACGACAAATCACATCATTCATGCCAGAAAACCCACAATTAAACACCTTCACATCTTTGGTTGCACTTGTTACTTAACAAGAGATGGTGAAAATTTGGATAAGATGAAAGAAAAAGGGGATCCATGCATTTGGAGTTGTAATACTTCCACCTCAGTCAAAGGGATATCGAGTATACAACAAGAGAACACGGTTATGATAGTTGAAGCCATCCATCTCAATTTGTGAGATCAAATAGATGCCCAGAGACGTCCTGGTTGCTAATAGACACTTCATCCTGCGTTCCCAACAAAAAAAAAGGCGTCAATATTAACAACCCTGACCCGCACCAGAGTACAAAATGTTTCTCCTATCAGCAATACAACAGATCCTCACAACAGGAGTATGGATCTTCTTTCGGATCCTTTTACGATGAATATTTCAATGATGGTACTTCTAAGTGTCAACAAGTCCTTCTTCTCCCTACCGACAATTCTATCAAAAAGACACAGACCAACATTCCAATGAATATACAACCTCCATGAGAACCAACCAACTCCTACAAATGTTCATGGGCTAGGAAAACAACATCATCAAGCAGAATTTACCAATTCCTTTCTGTACACCAGTACAAGCAACTACTAGATTCTTCCTCAATGCAATATTTGGTAATTCAATTATGGCATACCTTCAATCAACCTCAAGATTCCGAATACCGATGGACAAAAGATCACCCATTAACTTAAGTTCATGGAAATCCATCCAAGCTAGTGCAAACAAGACGACAACTTGCAACAGATCCTGAAATGTGTATGTTCGCACTCACCATGAGTATTGTTGAAGCGAAAAACATTCAGGAAGCAATGGCTGATTAATGCAAGAAGAACTTCATTAGTTTAACAGACTATAAGTCTGGGAACTCGTTGACAAACCTTTTTGGCAAGAATGTAATCAAGCTAAAGTGGTTATGGAAAAACAAAATGGATGAAGACCAAACTGTAATTCGCAACAAAGCACGACTTGTAGCAAAGGGTTATGCTTAGGAAGAGGGTATTGATTTTGAAGAATCATTTGCTCCAGTTGCTCGCTTGGAAGTTGTCAGGGTTTTTGTCGCATATGCTGCACATAAGTCTTTTCCAATTTATCATATGGACGTGAAAACGACATTTCTTAATGGTCCATTGAATGAAGACGTTTATGTTGCACAACCAGACGGATTTGTTGATCCTGATCATCCAGACAAAGTTTACCGTTTAAGGAAAGCTCTATATGGATTGAAACAAGCTCCGAGAGCCTGGTATGATGAACTCTCAAAATTCTTGATTTCCAAAGGTTTTACTAAAGGTATCATTGACCCGACCTTATTCACGATCAAATACGGGGAGGACATTCTACTTGTGCAGATTTACATTGATGACATTATTATTGGTTCCACAAACCCTAAATTTTCAAAACGTTTTGAAAACTTAATGCACGGTAGATTTGAGATATCCTTAATGGGGGGAATGAAATTCTTTTTAGGACTTCAGATCCACCAATCCCCACGCGGTATCTTTATCAATCAGGCCAAATATACTTTAGAGATTCTGAAAAAACATGGTATGGAAAAAGGACAAAGCATTGGTACACCAATGGCTACGAAACCTAAATTAGATGCAGACTGAAGGTGAGTGAACCCATAGACCAAAACTACTACCGTAGCAAAATTGGGTCACTCATGATTTGACATCTAGTAGACCAGACCATAGTGCAAGCTGTAATGTTATTGTGCAAGATATCCAGAAGACCGACTGAAAAACACCCCAAAGAGGTTAAAAAAGAGGATCTTCGATACTAATAGGTACCATTCACTATGGGACTACTGTATCCACGAAGGGTTCTGGATTGAACTAACAGCTTTTTTCAGATGCCGATCATGCCGGTTGCGTTGATACTCGCAAAAGCACTTCTAGAGGAATACAGTTCCTAGGTGATAAATTAGTGCAATTAGATGTCAAAAAAGCAGACTGTATCTGCAATGTCATCATCAGAGGCTGAGTACATGGCATTATCCTGCAAGTTGTCTCAAGTAAGCGGATGAGGACATAAGCTTAAGATTATGGGCTTCAACTACAACAAAATAACCCGTTGTATTGCGACTCTCAGTCACTATAAGCAATCTCATGCAACCTATGCAAGCAAACTCTCGTACCAAGCCATATTCATGAAACTCCGGATCATCTTCATAAAGGAACAGTTGAAACACATAATTGAATTATACTTTGTCAGAACTGAATACCAATTAGCTGATATGTTTACTAAAGCCTTACCCGAAGATAGGTTTCAGTATCTTGTCAAACGAATTGGTATGAGATGTTTGACTCCAGCAGAACTGGAGGTTCTGACAAAAGAATCTGCTTGATACTTCATCAAACATCAACATGTACATATTTTTGAAAAAAGAAAAATACAAAAATAAAAAATTTCAAAAAGAAAATAAATATCAAAAAAACAGAAACACGTTTTCAAAAAATAATCTTCTCGACATGTCTCTTGGAATCGATAACATTTACGTACCTAGAAATGTTGATTTACTATCACACGGGCCGTGTTAAATGAAGTTTCGAACCAGGAGTTTTAAATTGCTTCAAAACATTCATTTCTAAATTTTCTTAATGGGCTTATGTGCAAATATCAGATACGTAACCCGACATTCAAATAAAAGGAAAGTCTATCTATAAAGATAACTTTCCTAACAACGAGAAATTCAACTTTTTCTCGGTCTTCGACTGTTATTACCAATACATTCAAAGTTTTAAGCTCAAGAAAAAGGATAGTGTACGCATAAGTGCGTTTTACCCTAATAGAGTTGGAAAGAGAAGTCTTCCAACCATGATTTTTTCAACAATGTTAACACAAATTTTTTCAAGAATTTCTCATTGACGATTATAATCTTTCAAAATTGTGTGTTCAACAATCCGCCTTTCAAGGGAGTTCTTTTCAAAAAACAACATTTAATGAGTTTGGATACATCATCTCACGACCATTCGTATGTATTCAAACCATTCCCAAAAAATCTCTTAATAACAACAAGATAATAATGAAAATTCAATAGAATGTTAGTTATAAGATGACTAAGTGTTCAACCTCAATTATATTCAATTTACAACTGGTTATCATTGTTTTTATTTCAAACATAATGTAAAAGTTAAGGGGAGCAAGTTTAATGTTCCATGTAATTCATGCTAAAGTAAAAAGATTTCCCCATGGTATTTCAAGACAAATTTTAATCACAAAGTATTTTAAAAACTAAGTGCATTAGTATTTAAAATAAGAGGAGAAATGTATTTAAAATGTGATCTTGAAAATAATAAGTGATCTTATTGACTCAAAGTTCTTGATACTCTTTGAAAAAGGTTTTATGGTTACGATCTCATACCCTACAACATCTTATTTCACGACGATTTCTGAAGTCATAAGGGTAAGGTTAGTTTTGTCCTATGATCCAACCAGAACCGGAGGGATCTACCCAAGGACACTCCATAGTTAGAAATAGCAGTCCTTAGGTATGATTGGAGATGAATGTGTATAAGGGAAGAATGCCGACTAAGATTGAGCTAACACTGGAACAATTACAACAAGGTGTTAGTAATGACGTCTTGGTAAGCATTGAAGGGGTTGAAGAATGAAAAAGAAATGTATGGATAAAGGGTGAAAAGAAAGAAGCCCTCCACACAACTTAGGCAAAAACCGGGTCAATACATATGCTGTCAGAATCACAATGTTGATTGCTGACATTGAAGACGACATCATGGACCCAGTGATGCAATGCACAACCCTCCCCAGCCATTCGAGTTTCTCTCAAAAGAAACTTGTCTCATTTGTCACGGAGATACACTCGACTACTATTGACTTTCTCACTCCGAGTTTAGTGTAATAATGAATAGTGGCAGTCTGCTCTAGCCTCCGATTACTAAAACCAAAGGTGCACTAATCGAGTCTAGATCTAAGAGATCATCAAATAAATCTCATTAGGACACATTCCATGAAAAACACTTGTTGAACATCATTAAGTTCACAAGCTGTAACAAGAGTCCTACGCATTATCCTTGGATCTGCCAAACATCAAGATGAAACTCTTAAAACACAATGACGAATGGAAATCCTTCCAGTGTCATCATCAAACAGCACTGCGGTAGGTGACTTGCGAGATTCTATATGAATCAAGCTTGTGTCAACTGGATATCGATAAAGGTCCAGTAAATGAAGTGACAACATAATCAGAAAGATAGTAACTATCTGATTCACTCTTACCGTGTTGTCTGCTTTGAGACGTTCCGGTAATGAGAATTAGCAAGCTTGGCAAATCTAATACATCGGTGTTAGAAGATCTTACGCTTTAAGCTGGAAACCCTGTCAAGGAGATTCTTTGAATCTACCAGATCATAGGTACAGTATTTATACTGTAAAACGGTCCTACGGAACCGGAGGTTAATCTAACCAAATCCGGACGAATGACAAAGCCATATTCGTCCACCCGCTTTATTGCTAACTGTTTTATTTCAGGATACATAAAGATGGCAAATGGTGATGCCTCCTTCCAGCTGAAGTTGGATTCATTACCACATGCTCATGCTTAAACTACAAAGACATTCTATAAGCATCAAGATTCAAGAATCATGAAAGCTCAAGAGTTAAAAGACAAAGACTTCCGCACAAACTCTAATATACAAGATCTTCCTTCAAAGATATCAAGTCAATCAAGGGAGATTATTAGCAAGCTTTCAATATGATGCAAAGTGTGAGCATGTTGGTCAAGACACAAGATCGCAAGGTGTCAAAGACGATCAAGACGGAAGGATAAAGATTTAAAGATCTCGGACGAAAAGACAAAGTCAAAAGACAATGACAAAAGCTTAAGATCTTAAATCACAAAGCATAAAGGAACATACCTACAACATAGACAGAGACAAAGATCACAAGAGCTCAACGACAAAAGCAATCTCATTGATCTCACAAAGGAGTGTCACAATGAACTCACGTCGGGGGATTGTTAGCCTCAAATAATGAGTCGAACACGGAAGTTCGTTCATTTAGATTATTAAGTCTCAGTCATTTTAATATGTAACGTTGTAATAAACTAGAACGGGTAAATGGGCTCATTCAATATAATCTAACCGGTCACGTGTATCGGGCGAAAGCCTAAGTAAACCCGAGCCCGGCCTGTAGAATTACTAAAGGCATGCAAGCCTTTTAGTCTTAACTATAAATACCGCTCTCTAAGGATGGAGATGGTGTTGGTCTCATTTGTAACTTTACAAGTTTAATCAACCATTCCATTTTCTCTTACTTTTTCTCTCTAACTTCTCTCTACATTCTTCATATCTTCCATCTTTATTAACTTTACAAGTTTAATCAATCCCAGAGGTTTCATTTACCATAACAAAGACAAAAAGATCAGATTGATGCGTATTGATGAACTACACAAGTTTAGTGACGGTACACTCAATGACTTCTGGACTGCTCTTAATGATCGTCTAAAGGGAATTCGGATGGAGTATTTGCCACAGACTATCTAGAGACAAAGTGACAAAGACAAAGCAGGAGCTATGATCCAGGCAATTGACAAACAGCTAAAGACAAGGAGGATTATGCGGAGTTTGGAGAAATTTGTTGATGGGAGACCATACGAGGGAGACTTTCGGTTGATGTAAAAGACCATATGATTTATCATATGATGTCCTCATCATAACAGGTCAAACCTTGTACATAATAAATAACTTGTGACATTTGTATATATGTCGTGTAGAATTTAAGGTGATAATAAGTAGTGCTTGAGTACAAAAATTTCAAGAATTTCTTAGTAAATTCAAAAAATTTCAAATTATTGTACTCAGCACTGTCTTATAAACCCTCAAAAATTGAGGGGGAGCATTAAAATGTTCCTGTTAGATATTATGTAACATTTTGTCCCCGAACGTTTAATCAATTGATATCCAAAATATCAAGGGATTAACATTTTGGATAAGGGGAGAAAATGTGATTAAACTGAATCTAATTTGTATTGAAATGTGATCAGATAAAATGGACTCAATGCACTCCACACTTAGCATGTACTACGATTACGGTGCACATGTTAAGGGGGAGCTTTTAGTGATGATGAAAAACTTTCAAAGTGTAAATCTTTTGATATTTATATCAAACACTTTGATTGAAATTTTTAATGATTTTGGTTTTGATTGAGATGGAATACCCAAAAGACCGACCATGTACTTAAATTTATAGAGTTATAAGGTGGTTAGGCATAGGTATTCAAATCCCATGATCCAGCCAGAACCGGAGGGATCTACCTAGGGATATCCACTAGATAGTGTAGAAGTCCTTAGGTATGATACAAAAGGAGAAAAAGTGAGAATCAAGAATAATGCCGACTGAGATGGAGCTAACACTGGAATAAACCCAACAAGGTGTTAGTTATGAAGTCTCGGTAAGCATTGAAGGGGTTGAAGAATGAAAAAGAAATGTAAGGATAAAGGGTGAAAAGAAAGAAGCCCTCCATAACTCTTAGGCAAGAACCGGGTCAATACATAATCTGTCGGAAACACAAAGTTTTGTTTTCTAACATTGAAGACCGTCATGGACCTAGTGACGCTATGCACAACCCTCCCTAGCCACTCAAGGTCTCTCAACAGACTCTTGTTTCATTTCTCATAGAGATTACATGCATTTCGATCAACTTTCTTACTCCAAGTTAGTTGATATTGAAAAGGTGGCAGTCTGCTCCAGCCTTTGATCACTAAAATTAAAGTGCACTATTAAGTCTAGAGCCACAGACATCATCCAAATATCCAATAGGACACTTTGTCCAAATTTATCTTTCTGGCTATCTCACACAATGTGAATAACGAGAAATATATTAAGAGTCCTACGCATTATCCTTGTGATTTTGCCAGAACATCCGAGTGATATAATTCACAATGAAGATGGAAATCCTGCTTGAGCCAACATCAAACAAGCTCATGGTAGGTGACTTGTGCGATTCTATACGAATTAAACTTGTGACAACTGGAAAGAAACCGAAGGGGGGTGGAGCAATTCATAAGAATCCAAACTGTTCCAGTTTAGAATGATTGAATGATGATGAATTTTGAAATGATTAACACTCTCGATGTGTCACAAAATCACTTTAGCAAGTGACACATCGATTGATTTTCAAATTGATTTTTCTATTTCAATCAGTGAGACAGTAACTCACTGGTTCACTCTTACCGTGTTGTCTGCTTTGAGACGTTCCGGTAATGAGAACATGCTGAGTTTGATGAATCTAATGCAAATGTGTTAGAAAGATTATATACTTTAGCTGGAAATCCTGTCAAGGAGATTCTTCTTAAATTGAATCTACCTAATCACATGTCGATCCTCATGGATTAGAAGGTTACTCCAACCAAACATGGGCGAATGATAAAGCCATGTTCGTCCCCCCGCTTTATTGCTAACTGTTTTAATGCAGGATCCTTAAAGATGGAGTGAAGGTACCTGATTCCGACTGACTCACAAGATTCATAACCACATGCTCATACCCGACCGATAAACATAAAGACATCATGAAATCTTAAGTACATGTTTCAAGACTTCTGCTACTTTGATATCGTACGTCTTTCTTGAAGTGACAAAGTATTAAAGTTAAATAATTTCAAAGAAGTTTTGGTCACTCTGATACCGAACGTCTTTCTCGAAGTGACAAAGTGTTAAAGTTAAAGAATTTCAAGAAAGATGCAACATTAAAGCTTTTCAAGTCAATAATCAAGAAATGTATGAGCATGTCGGTCCAGAAGTCACAAGTTCACAAGAGGGCAAAGTTTACAAGATGGCGAAACGAGATTATGCTTGGTTGATGATCTCAAGGTGTTCACGATCACACTCAAGACAAGCTAAGGAACAAGCTCAAGACCTAAAGTCTATGATCACTGCATCAAACCGCAAGTTAATGAATGAAGTTAAATAAGCTCAAGACTAAAGATAAAGCATAGTATGCTAGGTTTAAGTTTTTGTAAAATGGAGCGACCTCCATTAGGGGGAGATTGTTAGGAACACGAAAGTGTCGGTCGCTTCCATAGATAACAGTTGTTAGCTCGTTAAGTAATTTTTGGAAACTTACATAGTTAGTTTGACCAAGGCCCGTGGATAAGTCCATTAAGCCAAGGCCTATCCGCCTAATGTAAGGTATATATACACCTCTCTATACCTTGGAGAGGTGGTTGGTTGGTGGTATTTTCACATAGTTATGCATTCCATGTTCTTATATATCTCTCTCTAAAATACCTCCTTCGTTCTTACTTTCTCTCTCTAGTTCTTATTGTTAAAAGATAACTAATATTCTTCAAACGGGCAGTGTACCCGGTTAAGATGTAGCTTCGCGGTAAGTAGGGTGTTGAACACTAAGAGCGAACGTTAACCTAATATTCTATAAGTATTTTAATCTATCTAGATTAGTCTAATTACTAGTTAAACCTATGCTATACATATTTACTAATGGTAAAAGGGGGTTTTAAGCCTGAGAGACTGGCATAGGTTTAGTGGTGACACATATTAATTCTAAACACAATAAACACGAAATCAAATAATCGTAAGATAAAGGAGTGGTACAAGCCAAATAATAGAAAACTGTATTAACTATGTTAAATCCGATTACATGTTGATTTGTTTATTTAGTGCAATGGCTACTTATTTCGAGGCAGCATATCATTCATAAGACTTAGGCGGTACTTCTTCCTAAGACCTAGACATGAACAATCCCTTCACGATTAACGCATCCACATAAAGCATCCATTAGTCTAATTATAATCTATCATAGGGAATTAAAGTAGTGGTGATCCTATTAATACCCTAGCCCATCGGAACTTTACCCACATATTGCTTGACAATGTTTTACATACCGGTAGTCCACCACCCAAATCATTACCAATTAATTAAGAACATACTGGTTGAAACAATATCGGGTCACCTGCCAGTCTAACTAAGCTCATAATCAAAGGGTAAGAACAGAGTGTCATTTGTGATCCTATTGGTCCGAGTATACAAAACATAACATGGAGAGCTATCCCAGTATCTGGATCACGTGTTAACTCTCTCTAGACCTAGTTGAATTATAGGTCGCATGTACAAGCACATAAACAAGTATAAGGCGATAAACATAATTAAACAACAACGATAAATTAAGCAAGCAGGATTAAAACAAACCAAACATTATAATCTTCATTAACATGGCTAATACCTGAGGGTATTAGCCCATAATCATTGTAATATTACCAACGTGATCAAACAATGAAAATTAAATGATTAAGAGAGTAAAAATTACACGATGTCTTCTATGGAATTATGGTTGGTGCTTGACCTTGGCTACTCCTTATTTCTTGAGAAATTCAATTTCAGAGTGTATGGTCTAGAGAATATAATTTTTGCTATAAAATAACTTTTTAACTGGTTCTTGGTTTGTTTAGTTGAACAGTAAAAAGTACTGTTCACCAGAGGACATGAAATACAAAAATGTCATATTTTGATACGTCGTCTTAATACGAAAGCGTGGACGTAAGAAACGGACCTAAAACGATAAAGTTATGTCATTTTTACTAAAGTATATTTTATAAACGATTCACTTTATAAATATGATTTCACTAAAACGATTAGATGGTGATGTAGCTATATAGAATTATATATGGTAGGAGTTACTCAAAGTGATTAGTACTTATATGACCTATATTGGATTAGGTTGCACTCGATCATTACCGTGACACATTTTCTACGATATACTTGATATACGACGAATAAGTGAGTCTAGCTCCTACGGTTTACATGATTTTGTTTTATAAGTTTTTGGGGTGAGAAACATTCATTGTTTTACACGTGGTTACTTTTACTTTTGTTTACGTGTTGCCTAAGTAGCGATAACCCTAGTCGAGCCCATTATCATGAACTGTTAATTACTGTGATTTGTGAGCGCGAATGTTATGAATAGATCTATTTGGGTTTGGACATCCCCGTTTGGATGATTAGCTATCACTGTGGACAACGAACGTCTTATATACATGTCGAACATAAGATGTTGCGTGGGTAGTAGAACATCATCCGAGCAATGATGAGCAGTTTGTAATTGTAGGTCATTTATGTCAAAGCTTCAGTGTCATGAGGCGCTTAGGGCCAACGTTTAATGACATTTATTTGATGTCTGCTCCTTGTTGCATTATCATTCACTTGGAGAATCTTGTGGTATTCAATAGTACGATTCATCAAACTATGAATTTCACAACATTATTGTTGATGTTTGGAGCAATGTTTTTCAGGAGGTCAATACGCACGAGTTTGCAACAAAAATAAAAAAAAAAAAAAAAAGGGGAGGGGGGGGGGGGGGGGTAATTGGTGGTTTTGATTTGGATATATGCATTAAAAGGATTTTGTCGCATTACATTTTTTTAAATTGTTATGGGCTATGAATCTTCTTCCGTGTATTTTGAACAAGTGAACAAGTGTGAAAAGTGAAGTTGGGCGTATGTAACAAATACTTTGTTAAATCCAATGTATCGGTTTTAAATGACTTTTTGGTCGTTCTATATATATCTTGTGTTATTGATCATTGAAGTAACACGCCCCAGACTCTTATTCCACTGCAACCCAATTTGGGGGTGTTACAGATTGGTATCAAGAGCCAAGGTTATAGAGAACCAGGTCAAATATTTTTGCTAGACTATAACCGTTTTCAAACATTGCATTCATACAAAGGGACTTTCACAGGACATATATACATACACTGCTTGTTGCATTAGTTGGTTAAGACTAGATGCACTTAGGATTGATATACATGTTAGGGTATAAATGTATATTACTATAAGAGTCTTATATTAAATACTAATATAAGCTATTTTTGATTTCATTTATAGTCATGTCGGATTCTGAGGATTCCACGATTACATAAACTGCTGTGTCCAGCCCATATGCGGATTTGCCAGATATCGGATTACCAAGAGTCGATGGACCACCCGTGATGCCAGAGGACCCATATGCCTATGTGGTAGCTGCTTTTCAGTCCTCGCCATCTCCTGATTATGTGCCGGGTCCTGAGTACCCACCTTCACCAGAGTTTGTTCTAAAGCCTGTATACCTAGAATTCATGCCACTAGAGGATGAGATACTTCCAGCTGAGGAGCAGCCACTACCTGCTACTGTCTTACCTACTACTGATTCACCAGGTTTTGTTCCTGAGTCTGATCCTGAGGAGGATACGGGGGGGAGGATGTTGTGAGGACCTGAGGGAGCTCCTGCCAATTATCCTACGACGGAGGAGAATGGCGATATGTGGATGGTGTCATCCGATGATGAGAGGATGAGGATGCTGATATTGAGTGGGACTGAGGGATGTGAGGTTAGAGCACCCAGCTCCTGCGACTCTACAGCTGTTGCTTTACCAGTGTTGATCAGGCCCATCTGCTGAGGAGAATGAGCCGTTTTGCGAACCGTACGAGAGTTTGCGGCCACCCACACCACCACACATCACTGCATACACGTTACTGCTTGGATAATCCATCGAGATGAGACACCGATATCACTCTACTCCTAGGATGAGGTTGAAGCAGACTTCTTGCTATGTATACTCCACCTTCATCACCTCTTTACCGAGGTCATCACCACTCCCCTACGAGACCTTCTCCGCACCCTACCACCTCGATACTATCAACCACTTACAGTATCACCACCACTACCTCAGATTTCCTCACCACTACTACTAGTATCGTCACCAGTTCTTGTGTTATCTCCATGATAACCTGCTAGTCATATTCGTCCGTTGGGCTATCGAGCTGCGATGATCAGGATGAGAGCTGAGGCTGCATCTACTTCCCATTCACTACCATTACCACCACCCATCATACTCTCCCACACCAGACCAGAGGGTAAACATCATGTAGGACACACCCTTTGCATCTTCTCTCTACTAACCGTTAGAGTAGATCAGAAAGAGGTTTCCTTACCGCCTAAAAAGAGGTTATGCATCGCTCTTCGGTCCTAGTACGAGATTGGATGAGGCTAGTCTGCTGCTGCTGCTAGACCGAACTGGAGGCGTCTTAGGGCAGACTTATGCTTTTCGGTTCGCTATATAGACAGAGAGATTATGCAGGATATAGAGAGATGTCGGTTATGGGATCACCGACACTTGGGATGAGATGCTGGTAGGTATGCCAGGGGCACCAGTGACTGATGACACCGAGATGGGTCGATGGATGACAGAGTTTACCACTAGGGTTAGGCAAGATACAGACGAGATCTATACCAGGTTAGATGATGAGCAGTCTGAGTAACAGTTGATGGTTGGTCGGCTCAACATGCTTTATAGGGATAGGCGTGCACATGCTCATATTGCTAGGATCATGGAGGCTAAGGCCAGGATGTCTCGAGAGGCTTGGGGACGAACTATGGATGCGAGTGACCTTGCGCGTGCAGAGGTTAGTCTTTTACGTTACTCAGGTATGGTAGCACAGCAGGCGAGTGAGTGATTACAGATAAAAATAACCAAAAAAAAAAGGCTTAACATGGCAGCAGGGACGCAAGAGGCAAGCGGCGATTTCGTGATGATCTCCGGCAGAAGGACTGCAGGACTGCAGAAGAGAAGTCAGTTCATAATGGCACTAAACGCTGTCTGGAAGATACTTCAAACTCTAGCTGACAGACGTTCGTCGAGACCATCAGGGACCCACCAAAGGTCCTGCACAACCAGATGCACCAGAGGAGGCTCGGTAGCAATCCTAGACTTGTCAATGGCTATGTTATTTTGTACTAACCTAATAAGTATTACAGGTAACTCTCACGGCTAAGTATGGCTTTAGGGTTGTATTTATTTTTTATCTTGTAACCTAGTCGTGTGATCATTTTGTATATGAACCAATCATGTCATGTTTTTCCAACTAATTATGGAATGGTCGTTGGTATTTTGTCATGTCTGTATCGTATTTTTTGATGAAGAAATGCTTGATTAGTTTCACCTTTATTAACTTCAAATTTCAGTTATAATATCTCACTGTGTGTTGTGATATCTCTTTTCTTATGGTGTTATATTGTCATGTCTTGGTTTTTTGTTTTTACGAAATCTATACGGGTTATTATTTTTTCTTTGTGGTATTTGAATAAAATAAGGCCCAAAAGAGCCACGTCGGTCAATACTTAGCCCAGATAACAACAACACCACATTTGTCCCTAAGTTGCCCAGCTTACAGGCATGATTATACAAGGCGTTGACTGACGCTTTGGCAGCTCATGATGCTGGGTGTTAGAAGGACATAACGTACTGCTCGTGAATTGTACTTTTTAGTATTTCTCATTGGTCTAACCATTTAAAACTTCAAAGGCACGAAGGAGTTTTCGGTCTATATCATAGGGTTTGAAAGAATGAGTCTGTTTTTCCACATCACGTATTATACAGTTGAGAATAGTCAAGTTTGCTACTTGCACTCCTCTTTCAGTTGCTTTAACATGGGCGGATTACAACCTTGTCATAGTCTGTCGGTCATGGTGCAGCGGACGGTATGCCTTGGAAACATCTGAAAATAAATGACTGACAATATCCAACGCTTTCAGGAATTGCTTTGTTGCTGCGGGAGGATGTTTCCGAAAGATCTGATAAAATTGAAAAAATATTACGGGTGGCTTCCCCGACATGATTCATGGCGAGGGTAGTAGGCGTCTAAACCAAGAAAAGCAAGATGCAATTGATAATCGACAACGAGCTCAGTGGATAAGAAATCCGCACTTGCGCTGACGCTTTGACAGAGCAGGTAAGGAAGTTTGAGGGACACCTCATGGAACACTCAGAAATTACAAACAACAACAAAAAAACAGAACAAGAGGCCGTAGTACTAGCCGGCCTAAATTCCATGATCTAGTGAGAGAAGCCATACGGGGGATCTAAATCCCTATGCGGCTAAAGGCAATTTTCTCCATGATGGTCCTTGTGCTCTAAATGCCCAAAAATGCTACAAAGTTGGCCCATTTTGCCCGTGACTTGAGGGAGTACGGAAAATTCCAATAATGTTAACATCCAGAAGAGACACTGGGTCTGGTTAGAAGCTAACTTTCTATTAGTGTGGGGTTCTGAGACATGTTAAGAGGGTATGTCATAATATTGAAAAAAAACAAACAACCGTGGTAACCAGGTGGGAGGTAGCAATGCTCAGGCCAAGGTGTATGCGGTAGGACATGCAGGGACAAACCCAGACTCCAACGTCATGACGGGTACGTTCCTTCTAAACAATCGATATGCCTCTGTCTTATTTGATACTGGTGCTGATAGAAGTTTTGTATCCACTGCATTTAGCTCCCAAATTGATATCACACCAACTACATTAGATCACTATTATGATGTTGAACTAGACGACTAGAAAATAATTAGGTTAAACACTATCCTTAGGGGTTGTACATTTAAAAATCCTGAACACCCATTAAAACATAGACTTAATGCACATTAGAACATTGGTTGTTTCGACGCTATCAATTGGGTAGGATTGGTTGGTAAAGTACCAAGCAGCCTTGTCAACAAAATTTCTTCCAACTAATATTTTATGAAAAATCTTAATATATATATATATATATGCTTTCAAAAAAAATGCTCTTCGTAAGGCAAATCCAACCGGATTGACATTATAGCTAGCACATCTTACTCCATTAAATTGTAAGCAATCTAAGCCTATAAGAATATTCGGGTATCCACCTTTGGTACCTAAGATAATTGATGCATTTAGCTTGTTTGAGTCAGAGAATGAGCAATCATATGTATCTATTCCATCGTTATGTATGTGTATATGTGGTTTTGTGGCCTTTTCTAGAACATTGGTATTGGTTTATCATTATATTTGAGCAAGCCAGTAATTTAGAAGCTCTAGAACTTGTGTTGAATCATCATTTACTAGACCACAATGAGGTTACTTTATAGACAAAATCATATGATAAGAGGTGTGTTGGGAATTATATTTGAGTTGATAAGACAAAACAAGAATGAAACAAGAAGGACTTAAAGGAAAAGGACCTAAATCGACAATAAGAGATTCTTCAAGCTGGTGGAGTATATCCTATAAAAGATGGAAGATATCAGAAGCTACTAAAAGATATGCTCAAGAAGAATAAAGATAAAGTTTAAAAGATTTAGTTTCCTTATTGTATTTATTATGTTTCCTAGTAAACCTAGATATCTCTAGTATATAAAGAGATATAGGTTATATGTTAGTCTTATATTAATCCTTTCACAACTAATAAGCAAACCCAAATAAGCCTTATGTAAGCCGGTTATGAAAGAAAGAAAAGGAAGAAAAGAAAACTAGGAAAGTTAAATTAAGAGAGAGAATGGTGAGCCATAAGTTGCATGTGGGCTTTCTAACATGGGTCAGGCTTGGCTCATCTTCGGCCTTGAGCCCAAAACATAGAAAATATTAGATTACAATCCAAGCCCATTGAACCCGACTAGCCTATTACAATACAATACCTAGTTTGACTTTATAAGACCGATAACAGTCTTGTTTGACATAATATAATTAAGGCTAGCAATCTCCCCCAATGTTGAGGTCTCTTTCTTCAAACTCCTCCGTACCACCGATGACATTCTTGTAGGAATTTGCTTTATTTTATCATTGTATCCCCTGACGTTGAAGATATGACTTTTAACGTTTATGCTTTGCCTTGTTTTGGTCTTGTCTTGTTTGTATGGCCTTGTTCATTCATGCTTTGTGATGTTCATCATGAGCCTTTATCTTTTGACTTTGAGTTCTTGAGATTGTTATCTTGCATCATCTCCTTGACTTAAATCATCTTGATTTGACTTCCTTGATCAACTTGTGCTCTTGACAAACATGCTCATGCTTGTTACATTCTTATTTGACATATGTAATTATAAGTCTAACAATCTTCCCCAAACAAACTATTCTTTATTTGACTTTGATGCTCTTTGATGGTGGGGAAGTTTAGAATCAACAGTCTTGATGTTGAATGATTGACTTTGAAAGCTTGAGTATGAGCATGTGGTTTATGAATCCGACTTCACTAGAATAGGGCTGCAACACCGTCGTCTAAACCTGAAATAAGACAGTTAGCAATAAAAGATGAATATGGCTTTGTCATTCATCTTGAGTTTGGTTGCATTAACCTCCGGTTTCCTGTTTTATAGTATAAATACCTGTAATTAGGTAGATTCAAAGAATCTCCTTGACAGGGTTTCCAGCTCAAAGCGTAGGATCTTCTAACACAGATGTATTAGATTCACCATGCTTGCTAGTTGTCATTACTAGAATGTCTCAAAGCAAACAACACGATAAGAGTGAATCAGATAGTTACTATCTTTCTAATTTAGTCGTCAATTCATTTACTGGACCAAAATTGATATCCAATTATCACAAGCTTGATTCATATAGAATCTTGCAAGTCACCTACCAAGAGCTTGTTTGACGTTGGCTCAAGCAGGATTTCCATCTTTACTGTGAATACTTAAGTATCACTCGGATGTTCTGGCAAGATCTCAAGGATAATGCGTAGGACTCTTTGTTACAACTTGTGAACTTTATGGTTTTCAACAAGTGTATTTTTACATTCTGTCCTAATGAGATTTATAACTTGATCTCTTCTTGGCTCTAGACTCGATTTGTGCACTTTTGGTTTTAGTAATCGGAGGCTGGAGCAGACTGCCACCTATTCAATATTAACTATCTCAGAGTGAGATTTCAATAGATAACGTATGTATCTCCATGATAAATGAGACAAGTGTCTTTTGAGAGAAACCCGAATGGGTGGGAAGGGTTGTACATTGTATCACTAGGTCCATGATGACTTTTCAATATCAACAATCATCTTTGTGATTTTGATAGATTATGTATTGACCCGGTTTCTGCCTAAGGTGTTTGGAGGGCTTCTTTCTTTTCACCCTTTATCCATACATTTGTTTTTCATTCTTCAACCCCTTCAATGCTTACCAATACGTCATTACTAACACCTTGTTGTGATTGTTCCAGTGTTAGCTCAATCTTAGTCGGCATTCTTCCCTTATACACATTCATCTCCAATCATACCTAAGGACTGCTATTTCTAACTATGGAGTGTCCTTGGGTAGATCCCTCCGGTTCTGGTTGGATCGTAGGACTTATACCTAACCTAACCACCTTATGACTTCAGAATCATCGTGAAATTAATAGGTTGTTGGGTATGAGATCAAACCATAAAACCATTTTCTAACATTGTTATTTTTAAATACTCCCCCTACACATATGCTTCGAGATTCGAAATTATTTAGTACATGAAGGAAAGAGTTGCATTTAAAGTCTTAAAGATCACATTCTTCTATATCATATTTTAATTACAATTTTCTCCCCTTATTTTAAATAATAAAACACTTAGTATTTGAAATACCAATTGATTAAAATTTGACATGAAAAATTCCATGGGGAGAAAAATTATACCACGATATTGCATGAATTCAGATTCTGATAGCTCCCCTTCAACAGTATATGTGGGATATCAATATTTATTAAAACTTGACATTGGAATGAAAAATTGATATGACACAACAAAATGTTGAAGACAAAGTGAGATGCCTTAGTGAACAGTGTATATTAATAATTGACAATATAAGTTTCCATATTTTAATTTCACAAAATGTGTTTGGATACATAAAATTGACATGTATGAGATGTATCCAACACATTAAAAGACTTTGTTTTAAAAAGCTCCCCTTAGAAATTGATTCACATAAAATGACATTCTACGTACTACAATTCTTTGAAAATTATTCGAGGAAGGGAGTGTTGAACACACAATTTTAACAAATACCACTTTTTATGGAAAATACCACAATTTATATTGTAGACAATTTTAACATTGAAAGTTCCTTTTGAAAAATTATTTTCAACGATTTTAAAAACACATGATAGAAGACTTCTCTTCTATTTTTTGAGTAAGCGCACTGAAGCGTACACTTCCTTATTACATTCGGGACCGAGTTATGCACGGAAATGTACATAAGTCATTAAGAAAATTTAGAAATGACATATTTTGAAAGCATTTGAAACTCTTGCTTGAACTTCATTTACACGCCTGTGTCGATGTTAATCAACATTTCTAGGTACGTAAATATTATCGATTCCAAGAGACATGTCGAGAAGATTCTTTTTGGTATTTTTGAAAAAAATTCTAATTTTATATTTTGTTTTTCTAGGTTTTATATTTTTTTATTTTGTTTTTGTTGGTTTTATATTTTTGTATTTTCTTTTTCAAATTTTTTATAAATCAAAAATAAAGAGAGAATAAAAATATTTACAATTTGATGTTTGATGGATCAAGCAGATTCAATTGCCAGAACCTCCAGTTCATCTGGAGTCAAACATCTCATACTGAGTCGTCTGACAAGATACTTAAACCTATCTTTCGAAAAAGCTTTAGTAAATAAGTCAGCTAACTGGTATTCAGTTCTGACATAGAATAATTCAACAATACTCTTTTCAACATGTTCCTTTATGAAGTAATATCTAACATCGATGTGCTTGGTACGGGAATGTTGGACTGGGTTGCACGAGATGGCTATGGCTGCCTTTGAGTCATAATACGTAGGTATTTTATCAAAGTGGAATCCATAATCTATGAGTTGAGTTCTTAACCATAGAACTTGTGCGTAGCACGTGGAAAAGACACATACTCGGCTTCTACTAAAGACATTGAGGTGCAGTCCTGCTTTTTGGATGACCAGCTGACTAACTTATCACCACCTAGAAATTGTATGCCACCAAATGTACTCTTACGTGAATTGAGACAACCCACGTGATCCGAATCTGAAAAAGCAGTTAGTTTGAAACCGGTGTCCTACGGATACCAGAGACCCATGTTAATGGAGTCTTTAAGGTACCGAAAGATCCGCTTAACCTTGGTGAGATGTTTCTCAGTCGATTTCGCTTGATAGCGAGCATAATAGCATGTTGCATGAACAATATCTGGTCTACTTGTTGTTAGGTACATGAGTGCTCCGACCTTACTATGATATTTCGTTTGGTCAACCGGAGTACCACTCAAGTCAGTATCAAGGTGTTTTGTAGCCATTGGTGTACCAATGCTATCACATGAGGTCATACCATGCTTTTTAAGTATCTCTTGAGCATACTTAGCTTGGTTTATAAAGATACCACGAGGGGATTGGTGGATCTGAATTCCTAAAAAGAATTTCAGCTCCCCCATCATAGACATATCAAACTTGTTGTGCATTAGTTTTCCAAAACGTTTTGAAAGTTTTGGGTTCGTAGAACTAAAAATTATGTCATCAACGTAAATTTGCACAAGTAATATTTCTTCCCCATGTTTAGTTATGAACAAAGTTGGATCAATAGAACCTTTTGAGAATCCTTTGGATACCAAGAAATTGGTGAGTTCGTCATACCACGATCTTGGTGCTTGTTTGAGACCATATAATGCTTTCTTGAGATGGTAACCTTTGTCAGGATGATATGGCTCAACAAATCCATCTGGTTGGTTTACGTACACTTCTTCCTTTAAAGGTCCGTAAAGAAATGCGGTTTTTACGTCCATTTGGTACACTGTAAATGATTTATGTGCAGCATACGCAATGAACAACCGTACAGCTTCCAACCGAGCAACTGGTGCAAATGACTCTTCAAAATCAATTCCTTCCTTTTGAGTATATCCCTTAGCTACAAGACGAGATTTGTTGTGAATGATAGTATTTTCCTTATCACGTTTGTTTTTCCAGAGCCTCTTTAAGTTAATGACAATTTTGCAAAGTGGTCTGTAGACTAATTCCCATATATCTAATCGATCAAACTGATGAAGTTCTTCATGCATTAATTCAATCCATACAGAATCAGCCATGGCTTCTTTGATGTTCTTTCGTTTGATTCAACTCACGGTGAGTGCGAACATACACATCTCGCCATCTGTTTCTAACTGACGTCTTGTTCTAATTGATTGAGAAGGATTTCCAATGACTTGTTCTAATGGATGATCTTTTGTCCAACGTTGTGTAGAAGGATGGTGTTGATAGAAAGTATGCATATTTGATAAATCAACATGACGAGATGTTGTCTCCCCTTGTTCTTGTACCGGTGTACTAAAGATGTTGATAAATTCATCTTCGTCAAATTGTGCATTTTCTGTATTGGTTTCTGCTTGAATAATGTTCTCAGGTGCAGTGACAGTTGGTACTTGAGTTAGAGTTGGATGTGTTGATTGAATGTTCAATGGAGGTGGATCTGCCACATCGGTTGTTGTAGAAGTGTGAGTTGTGTTATGTTGTTGACGTTTATTGGGATTATCAGCAGCATGTACATCGGAAGACTTTGACACAACAGGAGAAGTTCCATTGAGTAATTTAGTGAACATCAGACTATATAGCAATTCCAGCTCATTTGACCTTGTTACTGTCTCAGTAACTTGTGGAACATTTTCTTGACGTGATTTGATGCCATTTGAGGCAATTCGTCAAAGTTAACATGAATTGTTTCAACTATTATTCTTGTTCTCTTGATAAATACCATGTAAGCCTTTGACTGAGTAGAATACCCAACAAAAATACATGCATCACCTTTTTCCTTCATTTTATCAAGATTTTCACCATCTTTGACGATATAGCAAAGAGAACCAAAGATGTGAAAGAAATTAACTGACGGTTTCTGGGTATTGATGATATGGTAAGGTGTTTTCTCATGTCGAGGAATTACAAGTGAACGATTTTGAGTAAAACATGTTGTTGCAATTGCTTCTGCCCAGAAGAACAAAGGAACTTTAGCGACGCTTAGCATTGTTCGAGCAGGCTCAACAAGAGTACGATTCCATCTTTTGACAACGCCGTTTTGTTCAGGTGTTCAAGCAGTTGATGTTTCGTGTCTGATTCCCTCTTTTGCAAAGTATACATGAAGAGTTTTATTAATAAATTATGTACCTTTGTCAGTTTGAATTGTTGTAACTTGATCATGAAGTCCTCTTTAGACAAGTGTGAGGAAATCAATGAGAACTCTAGGTGTTTCGTCTTTGGACCTCAAGAAGTGAGTCCAGGTATATCAAGAGTAGTCATCAACAATTACGAGAACATATTTCTTTCCATTAATGCTTTCTACCTGCATTGGACCACATAAGTCCATGTGTAGAAGTTGTAACCGTCTTTTTGAGCTCGGGGTAGTCTTAGTGTGAAAAGACTTTCTTTTTGCTTTCCCCAACTCATAAGAAGAACACAAATGATCTTTGATGAATTTTATCTAGTGGATATCCCTGGGTAGATCCCTCCGGTTCTGGCTGGATCATGGGATTTGAATACCTATGCCTAACCACCTTATAACTCCATAAATTTAATTACAATATGGTCGGATCTTTTAGGTAACTCCATCACATTCTTCCCAAAGTCAATTGAAAAGTTCAATTCAAATGTGTTGATATAAATATCAAAAGATTTACACTTTGAGAGTTTTTCATCATCACTAAAAAACTCCCCCTTAACATGTGCACCATAATCGTAGTACAATGCTAAGCGTAAGTGCATTGTCCCATTTTATATGATCACAATTTCAATACAAGTAAGGTATTCAGTTTAATCACATTTTCACGGCCCTATCAAAAGCTGTTAATCCCTTGATATTATGGATATCAATTGATTAAACTTTTAGGGACAAAATGTTACATAGTATTTATTAGGAACATTTTAATGCTCCCCCTTAATTTTTAAGGGTATAAAAGACAGTGCTGAGTACAATAAGATTGATATTTTAAAATTACTAAGAAAGTCTACTTGAAATTTTGTACCGAGCACTCTTATTATCACCATTAAGGTCAACACTATATATATATATAAATTCACACGTTTTTATTATTTACGAGGTTTGACCTGTTATGATGAGGACATCATATGATAAATCATATAGTCCTTTCCAGCAGCCGAAGGTCACCCCCATAAGGCCTTCCACCAATGAACTTCTCTAATCTTCGCATCAGTCTTCTATCTCTGAGCTTCTTGTCAATGGCATTGATTATCACTCGAGCTCTTTGCTTGTCTTGTTTACTCCACTTTCTCTTTGGCAAGTACTCCATCTGAATCCTGGTGGCAATATCATTGAGAGCAGTACGAACATAGTTTAGTGTTCCATCACTAAACTTGTGAAGTTCCTCAGTGCTTATCAAACGATTTCTATCCATGTCATCTTGATAGATAATGCCTTGGATATCTGGGTAAGCGGTGTAGGGAGTCATTTTTCTAAGATCTGAACAGTATGTGTCTGGCCTTGAGAGGTTGATCTTCTTTCTTTTGGTAGCTTTTTTTTGACTCCCAATTGTAATCTTTCCATAACATTCTTGAATTGCAATTACGTCTAGTGTACATTCTTAAAGCCACATTCAGTGCATATCGTTCTTCCAAATTGAGGTTGGTCAGCTTACCTTAAACTAGGAGAAGTAACATATCTTCAATGTCTTATCGACGAAGCCTTTTGAAGTCGCCTTCTCTAAAACTGTATAGTGGATCGTCCTTCTTCGATAATAACTTGTTATCCCAAAATAGTTATTAATCCATACACACCAATAAATTAACCATGTAAGCAATAAATAGAAATTTAGCGAGAGAAGTATAGAGAGAAACAAGAAAGAAAGATTAGATTAGAGAGAGAAGTGGAGGATTACAAAAATAGAGAAAAATGCAACCAAACACCCTCTCCATGAGATGGAAGAGGTTTCTATTAATACCCTTGAGCCAAAGTGGCATGTGGTCTTTCTAACTTTGGTGTCGGCTGGCTTATATACGGCTTTGAACCCAAACATGGACAAAATAATACAATCCAAGCCCCATTTAACCTGACTAACCTATTACTAACAAGACTAATAAGACCGATAACATTCTTTCAATTTATATAAAAAAATTTATAGGGCTAACATCTCCCCTAATGATGAGGTCTCTTTCTTCAAATTCCTCCAATGTTGAGGTCTCTATAAGTTGACGTTCTTTGTACGACTGGATAACGAATTCTTGTAGAAGTTGTCTTGTTTTATCATTCTCCCCCGATGTTGAAGTATGACTTTTGAACATTTTTAGCTTTGCCTTGTTTTATCTTCGTCTTTTAGTCTTTCCTTGTTTTTAATGGCTTTGTCATTTCATGTTATTGTGACTTGATCTCGAGCCTTTTTCATTTGACTTTGAGTCTTGAGATCTTTGTCTTGCATCATCTCATTGACTAGAATCATCTTGATTGTACTTTCTTGATCAACTTGGCACTAGACCAACAAGCTCACACTTGTTTACATTCTTTTTGACATATATGATCATGATGTCCTAGACAATCTTCCCAAAATACATTGCATTAATTGACTTGAGGCTCTTTGTTGATGGGGAAGTTAAAATCAAACTATCTTGATGTTTAACGATTGACTATGAAAGATTGAGTATGAGCATGTGGTTTATGATCCGACTTCCACTGGAATAAAGCTGCAACACCATTGCTTATCCTAAATAAAACAGTTATAATAAAAGATGAATATGGCTTTGGGTCATTCATCTTGTACATTCGGGTTGTTTTATAACCTCACGGTTACCTGTTTTAAAGTATAAATACTGTGTAGCGTGATCAGGTAGATTCAAAGGAATCTCCTTGATAGGGTTTCCACTCAAAGTAATGATCTTCTAACACAGATGCTATTAGCTTCACCATGCTTGCTTGTTCTCAATACCATAACGTCTCAAAGCAGACAACAGAAACGGATATGTGACATCACGTAAGTAAGTGAATCAGATGGTTACTATCTTTCTGATTTTAGTCGTCCATTCATTTACTGACCAAAATCGATATCAGTTAGCCACAAGCTCGAGTACATGTAGAATCTTGTCAGTCACCTACCAAAGAGCTTGTTTGATGTTGGCTCAAGCAGGATTTTCCACTTCACCGGTGAATACATAAGTATCACTAGGATGCTACTGGCAAGATCTCAGGATAATCGTAGGACTCTTTGTACAACTTGTGAATGTTATGGTGTTCAACAAGAGTATTTGAACATGTGTCCTAGGAATGAATTTATAATTTGATCTCTTCTTGACTCTTAACTCGATTGGCATCTTTTGGTTTTAGTAATCGAGGCTGGAGCAGACAGCCCCCAATTTCAATAATCAACAATCTCAGAGTGAGATGTCAATAGATAACATGTGCATCCCCGGACAAATGAAACATTTCTTTTGAGAGAAACCGAATGGCAGGGAATGTTTGGTGCATTGCATCACTGGGTCCATGGATGTCGTCTCATATCAACAATCATCTTTGTGATTTGATAGATTAATGTATTGACTCTGGTTTCTGCCTTATTATTAAAGTGCTGCTTTGTTTTTCACCCTTTATCCATACATTTCTTTTTTAATTCTTTAAGCCCCTTTAATGCTCTACCAAGACCTCATTACCTAACACCTTGTTTGTGATTGTTTCCAGTGCTAGCCCTCAATCTTAATCGATATTTTCCCTATACTCATGTCTTCTCCAACATACCTAAGGACTATGCTATTTCAACATGGCTATCCCATGGTAGATCCCTCCGGTTCTGGTTGGATCGTAGGACTTATTCCTAACCTAACCACCTTATGACTTCAGAATCGTCGTGAAATTAATAGGTTGTTGGGTATGAGATCGAACCATAAAACCATTTTCTGACATTGTTATTTTCAAATACTCCCCCTACACATGTGCTCCGAGATTCAAAATTGTTTAGCACATGAAGGAAAGATTGCAGCCTTAAGTTCTTAAAGAACACATACTCTATATCATATTTTTAATCACATTTTCTCCCCTTATTTAAAATAATAAATCCCTTAGTATTTGAAATACTAATTGATTAAAATTTTAACATGAAAAATTCCATGGGGAGAAAAATTATACCACGATATTGCATGAATTCAGTTTCCGATAGCTCCCCTTCAACAGTATATGTGGGATACCAATATTTATTAAAACTTGACATTGGAATGAAAAATTGATATGACACCACAAAATGTGTTAACGACATAGTGAGATGCCTTAGTGAACAATGTATATGATTTTATTTACCATTATTGGTTTCCACATTTTAATTTCACAAAATGGTGGTTGGATAGCATAAAATTGACATTTATGTGATGTACCACAACACATTAAAAGGCATTTGTTTTTAAAAAGTTCCCCCTCTATAAATTGATTCACATAAAATGTTGACAATCTACGGTACTACAATTCTTTGAAAATTATCGAGGAAGCGGAGTGTTAACACACAATTTTAACAAATAACACTTTAATATGAAAAAAATATCACAAATTATGTTGTAGCCAATTTGACATTGAAATATTTTTGAAAATTGTGTTTTCAATCGATTTTAAAAAACATGATTGAAGACATCTCTTCTATTTAGAGTAAGCGCAGCACTGAAACCTACGCTCCCCAATTACATTCGGGTTCCCAGTTAAGCACTGATGTGTAACAAAAGTCATAAAAAAAATTTAGAAATGACATGTTTTTGAAATCCCACTCCGCATTTGAAACTCTTGGTCGAACTTTCATATACATACGCCTCGTTGTATATGTTAATCAGACATTCTAGTACGTAAAATGTTATCGATTCAAGAGACATGTCGAGAAGATTCTTTTTGGTATTTTTGAAAATTTTAATGAATTTTATATTTTTATTTCTAAGTTTTATATTTTTTTATTTTCTTTTGATTGGTTTTAAAATTTTGTATTTTTCTTTTCAATTTTGTTTTAAAATCAAAAATAAATAGAGAAGAGAAAAATATTCACCAAATTGATGTTTTGATAGCTCACATATTCGTTTGCCAGAACCTCCAGTTCATCTGGAGTCAAACATCTCATACCGAGTCGTCTGACGAGATACTTAAACCTATCTTCCGACAGAGCTTTAGTAAACAGGTCAGCTAACTGGTATTCAGTTCCGACAAAGAATAATTCAACAATACCCTTTTCAACCTGTTCCTTTATGAAGTGATATCTGACATCAATGTGCTTGGTACAGGAATGCTGGACTGGATTGCACGAGATGGCTATGGCTGCCTTTGAGTCACAATACATAGGTATTTTATCAAAGTGGAAGCCATAATCTGTGAGCTGAGTTCTCAACCATAGAACTTGAGCGTAACACGTAGATAAAGACACATACTCGGCTTCTGCTGAAGACATTGAAGTGTAGTCCTACTTTTTGGAAGACCAATTGACTAACTTATCACCACCTATGAATTGTATGCCACCAGATGTGCTCTTACGTGAATCGAGACAGCCCGCATGATCCGAATCTAAAAAAGCAGTTAGTTCGAAACCGGTGTCCTTCGGATACCAGAGACCCATGTTAATGGAGTCTTTAAGGTACCGAAAGATCCGTTTAACCGCAGTGAGATGTTTCTCAGTCGGTTTCGCTTGATAGCGAGCACAATAACATGTTGCATGTACAATATCTGGTCTACTTGCTGTTAGGTACATGAGTGCTCCGACCATACTACGATATTTCGTTTGGTCGACCGGAGTACCACTCAAGTCAGCATCAAGGTGTTTTGTAGCCATTGGAGTACCAATGCTATCACATGAGGTCATACCATGCTTTTTAAGTATCTCTTGAGCATACTTAGCTTGGTTTATAAAGATACCACGAGGGGATTGGTGGATCTAAATTCCTAAAAAGAATTTCAGCTCCCCCATCATAGACATATCAAACTTGCTGTGCATTAGTTTTTCAAATCATTTTGAAAGTTTTGGGTTCGTAGAACCAAAAATAATGTCATCAACATAAATTTGCACAAGCAATATGTCTTCCTCATGTTTAGTTATGAACAGAGTTGGATCAATAGAACCTTTTGAGAATCCTTTGGATACCAGGAAGTTGGAGAGTTCATCATACCACGCTCTTGGTGCTTGTTTGAGACCATATAATGCTTTCTTGAGACGATAAACTTTGTCAGGATGATATGGGTCAACAAATCCATCTGGTTGGTTTACGTACACTTCTTCCTTCAGAGGTCCGTAAAGAAATGTTGTTTTAACGTCCATTTGGTACACTGTAAATGATTTGTGTGCAGCATACGCAATGAACAGTCGTACAGCCTCCAACCGAGCAACAGGTGCAAATGATTCTTCGAAATCAATTCCTTCCTTTTGAGCATATCCCTTAGCCACAAGACGAGATTTGTTGCGAATGATAGTATTTTCCTCATCACGTTTGTTTTTCCAGAGCCACTTTAAGTTAATGACATTTTTGCAAAGTGGTCTGTCGACTAATTCCCATACATCTAGTCGATCAAACTGATGAAGTTCTTCCTGCATTGATTCAATCCATGCAGAATCAGCCATGGCTTCTTTGATGTTCTTTGGTTCGGTTCGACTCACGGTGAGTGCGAACATACACATCTCGCCATCTGTTTCTAGCTGACGTCTTGTTCTAACTGATTGAGAAGGATTTCCAATGACTTGTTCTAATGGATGATCTTTTGTCCAACGTTGTGCAGAAGGATGGTGTTGATAGAAAGTATGCATGTTTGACGAATCAACTTGGAAGATGATGTCTCCCCTTGTTCTTGTACCGGTGTACTGAAGATGTTGATAAATTCATCGTCGTCAAATTATGCATTTTCTGTATTGGTTTCTGCTTGAATAATGTTCTCAGGTGCAGTGACAGTTGGTACTTGAGTTGGAGTTTGATGTGTTGAATGAATGTTCAATGGAGGTGGATCTGCAACATCGGTTGTTGTTTTGTAGAAGTGTGTGTGTGTGTTATGTTGTTGATGTTTATCGGGATTATCAGCAGCATGTACAGCGGAAGACTTTGACACAACAGGAGAAGTTCCATTAGTAGTTCATGCTGAAATGGACTATTTAGCAATTCCAGCTCATTTGGGAAGTTGTTACTGTCTCAGCAACTTGAGGAAACATATCTGGGACTTTGTGGACCGGGACTTAAAACTGTCTTGGTCAAGTTACCGTCGTTGAACAATGTGGGCCGGGGTCAGAGAATTGACTGACTGGCGATCTGACGCTTTTGAGCAATTCGTCAAAGTTAACATGAATTGATTCACTATCATTCTGGTTCTCTTGATAAATACCCTGTAGCCTTGGACCTGAGTAGAATCACCCACAAAAATACATGCGTCACCCTTTTTCCTTTCATTTTTTCAAGATTTTCACCAGATGTCTGATGACTGTTAGCATAGTGAACCAAGATGGAAAGAAACTTGAATGTCGGTTTTCGGGCATTGATGATATGGAAGGTGTTTTCTCATGTCGAGGATTTACATGTGAACGGGTTTTTGAGTATAAACTTGCTGTTTGCAATTGCTCAGCCCAGAAGAACAGAGGAACTTTAGCGGCGCTAGCATTGTTTCGAGCGCCTCAACAGTGTACGGTTCGTCTTTCGACAACGCAGTTTTCGTTCAGGAGTTCGAGCGTTGAGTCTTGTGTCTTATTCCTTTCTTTTGCAAAGTTATGTATGAAGAGATTTATAAGTAAATTCCGTGCTTTGTCAGTTATCTAACTGTTGTCACTTGAGCATGAGTCCTCTTTGAAGTGTGGAGGAAATCAATGAGAACTCCAGGTGTTTCGTTCTTTGGGACCTCAGAAGTGAGTCCAAGTATATCGGGAGAAAAGTCATCAACAATTACAAGAAAACATATTTCTTTTCCATTAATGCTTTCTAACTCGCATTGGACACCATTAAAGTCTGTTGTAGAAGTTGTAACCGTCTTTTTTGTGCTTGGGTTAGGTTCTTCAGTGTGAAAGGACTTTCTTTTTGCTTTCCCCAGCTCACAGAAGAACATCAGATGGATCTTCTAACGATTTCGCTTTGAGGCCATTCACAATATTATTCTTTGAAGCAATGTTGATGGTGTCGAAGTTATAAAATGAGATAGACGCCGATGCCATAACCATGCTTTGAGCGATGTGCTTTAGCCATTAAGCAAATTGGATTGGGAGAAGTTGAGCCTTGAAGGAGAAATGGAATACAAATCTGTTGTTTTTTTTTTTATCCACGAGAACTGTGAGAAGATCATTTTTTCCTCTTCAAATACGGATGTAACAGTTAGACTTTCGAAAAGATAACTTCCTATTATACGCATTCACTGAATGGGACCAACGGAGTAATTTAAATTGTGATTAGCCTTCGGACATTAATAATACCCTTTTGATTGTTATCGTTCCTTGAACCAGATCTCCAGAGCAAGAATTGGTGCAATTTGTCATTCCAAACTTGACATGTTCCACAGAAATTTTCTCCAACAAAATTTGTTACGAAGTTGAGATTTCCGCTGTATGGTGTTTTGAGCACCAGTGTCTACGATGAATAGAACTATCTCGACGAGCTGCATAAGAATTTGAAGATAATGGAAGTATTGGGACACCAGTGCCGAGCACCTAGGACGTCTTTTGTTCAAAATTATTAGCCAGTTAGAGATGCTTTTCCTAGAGGCATACTAACGTTTGGAATTAAACATTTCCTTTTCAGGACATTAGGTTTCCATTGTATCCTGATGGTTGTTATACTTAGGATACACAAATCGTGCAATTGTCTTACTAACCTTGCTCATATAACTTCCTCGTTATGGTTTCTAGATTTCTTGACAGTGGAGTCTGTTTGCAACGGTTTTTCTTACTGGATTGTAGGCAAAAGATTTGTTCACATCATCGCTTGGGTTGTTAGTCTTACAGGCCACCATGCCATTGGTTGTCTATCTTTTTTTAGTCCTAGAATTCTCGCCATTAATATAATGTAGAACACACAAATCATGATTGTCATTCTGACACTTTCCACTAGGTATACACTTACAAAGTTAACCATTCGAGGTATTAGCAATTCAAACTGTCATTACACGCAGTTAGTTTCAGTCGTTTTACTTATTTGAAATCTTAAACTTCCTTCGATGGTCTTCTACATCTTGCTTCTTCCCTTGTCTATGTAGAACATGACTCATCTTCCAGTCGATTGCTCTTATAGCTGTGGTCTGCCTCAACACTAGTATTGGGAATTACTCCTGTATAGAAAGACTCACGGTTTGTTAGGTATTCTAATGTCTTGATGCAACTGAGAGGTGTTCTAGTATGATTGGGCTTTGTGTGCACTTTATACATTCCTGGTGCGATCACATTTGTGTTCTTGACAATTGGCAACCTATTCTGAGGCAAAATCTGTGCAGTGACTGGTTTTGAAAAATCATTTGACACATTTTGTTTGGTAACAGTCTTTGACTTTGAGAAATCTTTCTTTGCAAGAGAATCTGAAAAGATAGCTGGTTTACCTAAAATGGATTGTCTTTGACTTTTAAAAGCATTCGGTTGTCGAATAACGTTGATTTTTCAAACTTAGTTTCCAAGATTTTCCTGTCATCTTTTCTATGAGGTTTCTTCAACTCACTTATTGCAATTCCTTTGTCTTGTAATTGAGGCTTCAATGTCTTGAATTTTCAAAAATTACTGTTCACGTTTCTTTCAGAAATACGGTTTTGACTGATTTTCTTTGAAATGCATTTGTCAGTTTTTATCTTGTCTTTACACTCTTGTAAATCAAGTTCATGATTAATCGCATGTTTCTGAAACTGAGTGTAGTGATTCAAAACTTCTTGACATTTTTCTACTCTTTGAAAGCTCTTTTTCAAAGCGTTCACCATTTCGCTGACAAGGTTTCCTCCGTAATCACATTGCAAATCAGTGAATTCATCTAGAATCTGTGTATATTCCAAGTATGCATCTTCATGTGATCAGCATAGTAATATTCCCTTGAAAGTCGGTCGATTTCATTCAATAACTGTGTTTTTTGAGTTTCCATTTTGTGACTTTAAGAATTATCAACCTCATCTTCAAGAGAATTAACATATTTCAATATCAGCAAAACCATATCCTCTTTCAAACACAAGTGAAAATTATTTCTAAACCACATGATTTTACTATTGGGGGGCCACTATTTCTTCAATTGTTTTTGAATGAAAGGATCGATGTTACCAAAATAGTTCTTTTGGCGATTGTTTGTTTGCAACGTTCCACTCCATCAAAAATCGTGTCAACACTCTTTTTAATCTTGAAAAGTTCTTTAGAGCTTTTACACTTTTTTTATCCAAGGAAGGATTCATCGATTTCGTATTCTCTAACAAAGTTGGTTGTTTTCCGAAAAGATCTTTGGAAAATTCATTATTAGTAGATGTTTGACTCATCGTTGACGTTTTTGGAAAATTGTGTTGCACAGCCGACTTTTCCCGTTGTGGAACGAACCAATCATAAAGATTATTCAACTGAGCATAATCAAACGGTCTGATTAGATCGCTTAATTTTGATCGACGTTCTTTGTCAAGACGAATCATTTCGTCAGAAATCAGGATTAACATCAACGCAAGATTTCATTGTAGCAACCTATTCATACCAGACGAGGATTCCTCTTTGAGCTTTCTTGAGGAACTCAGGTTTTGCAAAACTCGTTTTACAATTACGATTAAGCATATTCATTGTTTGAACAGATTGGCCGGTTTTATATACAATATCATTCAAAACCTTGACTTTGTTTTCTAAAGCAATGACTTTATCAAGTTCCTTGTCTTCACGAGTTTTGTAAAGCTTAATCTGTATCTTTGCTTGGCGACATTATGGAGTATGGTTTCGCTTGATGTCACAAAGCTCCTTTTTTCATATCCGAAATTGTTTGATTTTTACAATCTTTATTTGTTGAGTCTATGCATTAGATGATTTTGCATAATACGATTTATTTTGTATGACATTAAATCCCCTTTAGCTTTTGCACAATCAATTTCCACCTTTGACGCATAATTCACATCATTATACTTATCAAGTTCCCGCTTGGACTTCTTAATGTCTTTAAACATATCTGATTAGTCTGTGGGACAGTGTTCATTGTTGCTTCTTTGAAATGGTTATTTGATGATTCTAAACTTTTATTTTTAGTTTTGAAATCTTCAATTTCACCTTTCAATTTATCAACTAAAGCCTTGTTTGATGATTCCAAAAATTTATTTCGGTTTTTGCTGTCATCAATTTCACATTTTAGTTTCTGAATTAAAGAAGCAAGCAAATCATGTTCTTGATCAAGATCATCAGTTTCATCCTGGTCATCCTGAGCTCTATCATAACATATATCCGATGAATCAATAGTGATATTGGTGTCACCTTGTTCCGCCAGATATATGTCATTACTAGATTCAGGTTGCTCAGGATGTTCATTTTCCATGGCAAACACATTATAGTTGTCATTATTGTTTTGTACCTTATGCATTGGCTCATCATCAAAGATTGGTCCAGAAGTGTCAACTGAATCTGGAGTAACCTCTTGACAGTCAGTGCCTATGTATCATAATGTGCTTCCAATTCCTGTTCTTCAGACTCATCATCAGTATCATCCTTCCAATCAGCTTGTTCTGCATTCAACTGAACCCCAGCTTCCTCTTGTTTACACAATAACATCTTTTCCTTGTGATAAGCTGCATCCTTTACTCGTTTTGGTTTCTGACATTCCCTTGAAACATGCCCATATTCCTTGCAGTTGTAACACTGAATCCCAGACTTTTGCACGACCGGAGTACCTACATTTTCCCTAGCCCCAGCATAGCAAACATTATTGCTTGGTTGATTATGCATTACCCAGTTCATTGTTTGTTCTTGGAGATTTATCTTGATTAGCTCGAATGGTGTTTGATGATGATCGGGAGAGTTGTTGTTTGGTAGTTTGGAGGTTCTTCTTGAACGAGAGAGAAATTTAAAGCCATGGGTTTGTCAATCTCCTTTCCTGACATTTCCTCATCGTCAGTAACCGTAGCAGGTTCTGGATTCCATAATTAGGAAGCAGAAGATGAACCATCTTTGCGTTTCCTCTGTTTCTGGTTTGACTGTTGCGTTTTCTGGTGGTGGAATATTGAGTGTTTTGATTAGGATGGTTTGGCTGGATGGTAAACTGGTTGTGTTGAGCAACAAGGTGCAAAGTGGATTAGCAGGTACGTGCTAGTCTTTCAGTTGTATTCATCTTGACTTCATTTCTGGTGTTGCTTCAGAATGTCATAAAGCTTGTGATAGGAGACAGTCTTCAGCTCTTGACTCTGCTTAACAAGTGTCACAAACCTTTGCCATTCTGGTTGTAGTTGAAGTAAGAACTGGACATTGACCTGATGATTAGTAACATTACACTGATTTCGGACAAGCTCATTCATCATTTGTAAAACCTGTGTGAGTAATACGATTCAAGTGATTCACCATCTCGTGATGTGAATTTTCCAAACTCCCAATATAAATTGGTTTCAAGATCTTGAACATTAATTGATTCACCTTGTTTCAACCTTTCAATGGCTTTCCACATTTCACATGCATTCGGACAAGCATCAACTGTGGAGTAGATATCGTTATCTATCCCTGTCAGAATGATCTGAACGGCTTCAGCTTCAGCATTCATTTGATCTCGTATGTCTTGTGAAACATTCTTATAGTTCTCCATATACCTCTCTATGGTTGTTTCAGAACTTCCTTCAGCAACTGGAACTGTTTTCTCAGCCCATTGATATATGTATGGAGGATTTTGGAGACTATAGTGGATGAGTTCACGGTTAGGTTTGGTGTCAATGTATCTCTTGATTCTGGATTTCCACTGAACGTAATTACCCGGTGCTAACATTGGTGGACGATCTTTGCTACCCGCTTCCATGATAGCATTATGAAGAGCATTCGATGATTGAGTTTGCAAATTGGTATTTGAATTTGACATTTTGATGAAGCTGTGAATGGATGTCGGATCTTAAGTAGGTAAAGTGTTTGTTGTTGTGGATTGAAATCAATTATCGTTCACGGGATTTTACAAATCTTAGATTTAAACCGAGAGAAGAATCGTATCTTTCACGGGATTTTACAAAATCAAGAAAAAACCGTGAATGATTTGATTTGAAATCAGCGAAAATTCCATAAAAAACTGAAAAATGTCAATAAATCATGGAAAACGATGTTTTTGGGCTTCGAAAAATCCTTAACCAGCTAAAGGGTGGTTACAGCGTGATCCGTCTCGTTTTTCTCTTCGATTTGAGAGGTCACGGGCCTAAAACGGACTTACGGATCAAAAGTTATGGCCGTTTTACTGAAACCGTTTTCGTCACGCAATATTGCTAGAAAAAAAATTTCGTTCGGTCCAAAAAATTTTTTTTTCGCTCGTTCGGTCCTCCGCTAGTTCGATCGGCTTGTTCGATCGTCTAGTTCGATCGCTTGTTCGACCCGCTCGTTCGAACCTCTCGTTCGATCGACTCGTTCGAACCGCTCGTTCGATCAAAACTAATCGTCGCTCGTTCGATCAAAACTAATCGTCGCTCGTTCGATCAAAACTAATCGTCGCTCGTTCGATCAAAACTAATCGTCGCTCGTTCGATCAAAACTAATCGTCGCTCGTTCGATCAAAACTAATCGTCGCTCGTTCGATCAAAAACAGGAAAACTACTCGTTCGATCCAAACAGGAAGTTGCTCGTTCGATCAAAACAGAAACAAACCACTCGTTCGAACCAAAGTGGAAAGACACTCGTTCGAACCAAATGAAAATACACTCGTTCGATCCTTGAAGTAAGAACTGGTTCGATCCAAAACTGAAAGACCCTCGTTCGATTGAGGCACTAACAACACGATCTTTTCGTCCTTGCGATTTTCTTAGCCACGCACGAAATAAACAATTCGAACCACGACTAAAACGCGTATATGCCAATAAACGAATTCGAACCACTTTGCTTACTAATAAAAACGAAAACCACGAAACAACCACTAAAACTAACAAAAACTAAACCCACCCGTGGCGAATGATACCAAATGTTATCCCAAAAGCTTAATCCATTTTCACAACATAAGCTATACCAATAAGCAAAATAAGATAGAAAAGAGATAAGGAAAGTGAAAGATTATTAGAGAGAAAATAAGATGGTGGAAGATTACACACACACACAAGTGATGAAATGGTAACCAACACCCTCTCCATGTGTGGAGAGGGTTCTATTTATACCCTTGAGCCATGAGTGGCTTATGGGCTTTCTAACTTGGGCCGGGCTTGGCTATTCTTGGGCTTTGAGCCCGAAACATGGACAATATTAGATTACAATCCAGCCGTTTTGAAACCCGATAGCTATTACTTAACAAGACTAGTTACATCTAATAAGACCGATAACATTCTTGTTCGACTTATATAAAATTAAGGCTAACAAATATATATATAAAAAATAAAAAATTTCTTGTCTTGTCACTTAGGGCATTGTTTATAAAATTTCCTTTCTTAGATTTGCTTGAGGGCAAGCAAAGTTTTAAGTGTGAGGGGATTTGATAACGCTCAAATTATACATGTTTTTATATGCGTTATCAATAATTTTTTATATATAAATTGGTTAAATATAAGAAATTTTGGTATAGAATAGAATATATTTGTCATTGTAGGTTATTGGAACGTGCCGTGGAAGAAAACGGAAGAATACACGAAGATTTGAAGCTTTAACGATGAAGTAAACTCAAGCTAAATGCTTCCCGACACCTGTTCACTATTTTGGTCATAACTCGGTCATACGAACCCCGTTTTTAGTTGGTTCAAGCGGCCACGCGAGAAGAATTCAATTATCTACAACCGTATAGAAGGTCAACTGCTGAAAACGACCAAAAGTACACCGCACTTGCAGAAAGTGCGGCGCATTTTTTCACCAGAACTAAAAAATCCTTAAAACACCCAAAGTGCGGTGGTTTTACCCAAAGTGCGACGCACTTTTGAGGCGGTGGAGAAAATTAAATGCAATTAAATGCTAAGTTCATTAACTCATTAAGTGCGGCACACAAATAAGTGTGTGCGGCGCACTTTGACCCCCGAAAAGCCTATAAATACCCTCCTTGGCTCTCCCATTTCACATATCTCTAATACAATCTTCATACATCTTTCACACACAATATCTAAAGCCTTTGGAGAGGAGGAAGGAGTGGTGAGGATCCTTGGATCCAATGATCCAAACACCCCTTTAATCCACCATTTCACCACGATACTACCACTACAAACCACCACCATAGCCACGAATTTCCAGAGTTCTAACACCATATCTAGCCTACATATCATCCATTTCCAGATCTTAACACTTTCCACTTTGAGTCTTAGAGGATTCACACCAAATTCTCCTAAAATCACTACCATAAACCTTATTACAAAACACTCCATTTGGTGACACGTTGTTGAATTTTCAGAAGTTAGGTGACATATTTCCAGTTATCTCAGTAGCATTTGGTTGTTGGTTAATCATGGAATTGTTAGTTTTGGGTTGGTGGATGTTGTAGTCGAAATATTGGCATTGTCACTTTGCTCTCATATGTAAAACATGAATAATATTTGGATGATTTTGCTATGACTTATGAATATACATGTTTATGAATTCGATGTTATCTTGCTTGGATCCTTGTTTATCCTTTCGTATGTCATTGCAATTAAAATAGGCCGAAAGGGTTAATTATCTTGATGTGTTTTGAACCGTTTGTCTATGACGTGTCAATATTATACTTGTGTGAATTGTGTGGTAAATTGATAATCAACCCAAGCAGAATGATGTTTAAGACCCTTCCTTATGTTGACCGACCGGGTTAGGAGGAATTCATATGTATGCATATTAGATATAAACCATTCTTAATGCACTCGTGATGGATTGTAGTAGATTGGCCTGAAAGGATTCTTGTTATCTTTTGGTTATATATGCTGTTATTATGATTATCCGTCATATATAAACTTGTATGCTTTTGTTTAATAAAGTCTTGTTCGGATCTATATCAATTTGTTATGGGATAATACCTTTGTTATCATGCTTGCTTACAAACGTTTTGGCTATTTAATCAGTTGAAATCATTTAGCTTTGTTACTTGATAAACAATATGTGAATTGCTACAAATCCCGTGGAACGACCTGGACTTACCTAATACTATATTACACTCGAATAGGGTATACTTGCCCGAATGTTGTGTTTTTAGTCAAAATCAGTATATCTAGTTATTATAAATTTAAAGTTTGTAAAAACACACATCATCTACTTAGAAAATTTAGGTTTCATTACGGATCATATAAACACACTATAGTACATGTCATCCACTTAGGATGTCTAATGAATTTGTATACTCATTTTATCGTCCACATTAGACGTCTAAGTCTCCTTTGGCATGTAGCTGTTTTATGGCTTACTATCATCCTCTTAGGATGTCTCCTAACGAGTCTCACACTCATGCTATAGCCCACTTAGGACGTCTAAGTCCTTCTTTGGGACATGTAGCTATTTTAAGGCTACTATCATCCACTTAAGATGTCTAATGAGTTTTACACTCATGTTATCGCCCACTTAGGACGTCTAAGTCCTCCTTTGGGACATGTAGCCGTTTAAAGGCTAATACCATCCACTTATGATGTCTAACTTCATTTATGGAACACTTGTTCACTACATCACATATGTCGTCCACCAAGGACGCTTAGACTCATTTTATATCACATAAACATATATATATATACATATCATCTTTTAATGACATTTTGAATAAGTATTAGCTTATACTATATGCTAAAACATATTTTTAAGACCCCATGGGTTGTTACGGGTTAATTTGACCTATTACACTATTTCACACATAAGAATCTTACATAACTATCTCTTAAGTCATATCACCCACTTAGGATGTTAAAATAAGCAATGATAAGCCATAAAGGCTATAAACATTTTATTAAGACCACACGGGTCATTACAGGTTATTTTCGACTGTTTCACCTTTATTTCTCACATAAACTCATGTTATATCGGATACTCATAAGCCCACTCATTTTCAATTTGTTATTTACATAAAGAGGCGTCCCAATCTATGTGAGTGAAGAATTATAAACTTATGGTTCGGTGATATACAATTTCTTTATTTAAATGAAGAGGCGTCCCAATCTATTTAAATAAAGAGATTATATATCATCCTACTTAAGCATTCTCGACACAACACTTATACTTATTTTAACTTGCTATCTTTACTTTTATACTTAATTACATTTCCATTTCCTAATTTTATTACCTTACGCAATTTCATCACATTTTTTTTATTTTGGACAAGATCTATATGATACTTGTTGATTTCACATCTTACACAATTCATATGCATTCTTAAAATGCATTTATCATTCTCTTGTCAACTCCAAGTTGACAACTTATTCAATTTATCATTCTTTTACGACATAACAAAACCAGATCATCAGACCCCTTAGCCAACAGCTAAGGCCTTAGACGGTGGACAAGGGTCATCAGAACCCTCCTTAGCCGATGGCTAAGGGTCCTAGTCGACAGCTAAGGGCCACCAGACAGCCCAAAATCACCCGTTAAGCACTTTTGACCCAAAACTCGACTTCCAAGGCTCGATACATTACAAGATCTTCTAGAATTCATTTACACATCATAATACACCATTATCATAATATTCGAGGTCTCAATGACCCATGGAAATGTACTTTACAAGTGACGAGTGTTTTGCCAAACGCTCTTTTTTGACCTATTTCACCCAAAACACATGTTCCAAATACATGACACCTATTTAAATACCAAGACCTGGACTTGGATAACTCCAAGCCATGAATACAACACATTTTTTGATATTAAAACATACAACATGGGGGTTCAAACGTGTTTCAAGCCGGTATCTACACTAACTTCATACGCATTACCAAGCACATCCAATTACCAAGCTCTCAAGCCATGTGCCTTATTTTAAGGTCTTACATTGCATCATGAACACCTACACAAAATATCAACAACTAAAAGGGGTAAGCTTACGCTTAGTATGTAACCCACAATAACATATAATCATATAAACATTATCATAGGAGCATTATGAATACATCATAAGTCATCATCCAATCATGGCAACTTATACCATATCAAATCAAGAACATGTCATATTAGTTCTCCAATCATAACACATAATCAAATCATCATCTTCTAGTATTTATAATATTCACATACCTAATTAGTCCATTGCCATTAGACTAACACACCTTGTCAACATATAACTAAGCCTCTAGCATTTAATCATGCCTTCTATGTCGATCCGTTCTATGCCATAACATAATTATTCATAAACACATAATACAATAATTTATATATAACACATGTTATAGTCATAGTTACTTACCTTAGCTCTAAAGCTAAGTTATCAAGAACACCCAATCCTTATTATCATACAAGCTTGCCATTTTGTGCCATAATCATCACTATATTCATTATTACATAAAAAACAATACAATTAACAAGAGTTTACATAAACCAAGAACACACCCTTCATCATATCTTAACATCATATGATCATACCTTAATCATATGATGAAAGCCCCCCAATTATACCAATTACTCATAACCCATAACTTCTATAACCTCATACTTTCATTATAATCATCTTTTACCTAAAACCCCTAATTTATCTCAAGAACCCTAATTTATAATTCACCAATTAACTCAAAATAATAAATTACTTACTTGAAGGATGATTAGTATAAGCTTATCTCTTAATTAGAAACATAATCCTTCATTACCAGTATCACCAACTACATGATTTTCCTCTTTTTCCTTGTCTTGGTTCGTCCTACATGAACACTCCACACTTTCCGGGAACATTTTAGAAAATGTAGGAAGTGTTTATCCATTCATTAGTTATTACTTTGGCTATTTGACTCATATGGTCCCTCAACTTCTATTCCTTCATGAATGTGACACATTAACTTTTTATAACAATTATAACTTATACATTCGACTTTAGGTTTGACTATCGGGTTGACAAACCAATAACATTACGCATTCAAACTTATAAAGTCGTAGTCAAACCTACCCAAGGGCATTCTATTGGATAGTTTTACTGAATAGATCTTAACCTTCAGCTTGCAAAGAGTTTGCTCCTTTAGATAATTATAAAGCAACAATAATGAAACACTGAGTAAACACTATTGATTATGCGGAATCTAATCCATAATGATAAGAAGGAAAATATTGAATATTACAAAAGAACTTTTATATTAAACTTTGAATCTGCCTAGGTTGCAGATTACAAACTATGATTACTATCCGATCTCTATGATCTGTGTAGAACTATTTCTACTAACTATGCCTAGGGTTCCTTTTATAGACTAAGGAAACCCTAATGGGCTTTACCAAGCGTTTTATAAAGTAAATGACTTTCCTTTCCAAAGATATCTCATGCATATACCTTTAACTCTATTAACATTTGCTGTAAGCAGACTTAACTATTATCATACAAGAAGTTGTCAGTTAGTATTAACTATTTTAACACTACCAGTACTAACTATGATAATCCTTCTACCAGTACTAACTATGTAACTAGCATAACTAACTATAATACACTAACAGAATTAAGTCTGTTATATAAAATTCCTAACAATCCTCCCATAAACTTGAACTTCACTTGTTAACTTCAAGTTTCTTTAGTTTTCTTTAGCTTGAGCTTTTGAGGATTGTATCCAAACACTTCTCTTTAATAATTAGCTTCTCTTTAATGATGATCTGTTTGTTGTTGATTTGAAGACAAATCATACTTTGTCTTTTAGTCTTTGTCTTCTCTTCATCACAACTACACATCAATATCCAACTAAGTTGGCTTTATAGTTTTTGGCAAACTACCAGCCATCAACGGATTTGATATGTCTTTACCATAAGTCGTTTGCTATGGACTAGCCAACTCTTTGTTTTAAAAACATGGTGAGGGTTATTTATTCCCTTTCTTGCCTTTTGCTTCATTCTCTTTCCTGTTTTCTTAACTGGCACTTCATATAACACCCCGTGTTTTAGGGTTATTTATAAGACCCTGTGTTTTCAAGTCATTGACGACATTGATAAATCCACAATGTACCTTTTGTATTGTACGCGTTTGCATTAAATCGTAAATGTTAAGCTAAATCGCGTAAGCTAAAAATTAGCGTTCAATGTAAACGGGCATCAACCAATTAAGCGTTTACATCAATCAAGTATTAAATAATTATTTTAAGAATAATTATGGTCTTTGTTCATTTTATTTTTATCGGATACGTAAAGTGTATACGTTTTGCGATAAAGTACGTTTAGGCATACCCGGAACCTCAAAAATATTTCTACGCTTCAACAAATGTCTAGTATTATTTTTCAATGATCAAAAAGTTTATAAAACTTTACTTCATTTATAAATGGGACGCCCCATTTAACAATAAATAACCAAGACATATCACTTGGCAAGTATACACTTAGAAATAAAAACTACAACTTATCCATTATACATAATACTTGCACTTTCTTTCTTTTGCACCAAAAATTGCAAGTAATATCTAACAAACACATCTCCTTATTATCATGGGATAATCCCTACTATTTGAGGACAAAGGAGGACATAGATTATTGAATGACCAAGAGGTATGTTACTACTACACTAGTTAGTAAGACCTAAGCTATACATAGTAACTTTGACCATCTTTTTCCCCATTTCCCTCTTATTGCCGCCCCCCCCTCCTAAGACCATTGACCACATGGTCTTTGATAGTTACTTGCACCTTTACTAGTTCCTTATATATATATAACACTTACCTTTTTAATAAGTTAAACACACAAGTATTTCCTTAGCTAAAAATCAAATTTGTCTTCCCTTTTTCTCTTATAAAGGCCACGGCTCAACCCCCCCATAAACTATCCATACAAAAATTTCATTTACCTATGTACTTACACTCTCATATCATATCTAAGATACCTCAAAGTATTTTGAAGCCTTGATTAATTATTTACAAGTGTTGAAGCACGAAATCAAGATTAGGGTTTTCATTTGGAAACTAGGGTTTTCTTGGTTATAATCTTGGGTTTAAAGTCTAAACAAGGGTTTAACACTTATTTTTCATCATCCTACATCATCTCATTAAGGTTATCTTAAGCCCTTAACTTTTCATTTATATGATTATATGCATATGTGATATTTATATAGTGAAATCACCATTAGGACATGTTTAACTTGTAAACTTGGACATTTCTTGTAAATATAGTTTTATGAGCTTATACACATGTTGTATGGATGGTAATATAAAGTTATAAATGGATACATAAGTATTTTACAATCTTAATTAAGCTTAAAAAGTGTTAATGCAAATTAGGGTTTTAAAAGATCACTTGATATGTTCCAAGTAAAAGTATGATAAATAACATGCTAATCTTGTTTATGAGCTTTTAGTTATGATATATGAACACAAAAATAAAGTCATAATGGAAGTAAAAGACTTGTACACTTTTGGTAAAGTTATAAAGTGTAAAATATAAAAACAAGGTTAAAAATAGACTTAATAAAGTCACCCAAACTTTCTGTCCCAAGTGTGTTATAAAAACATTACATTAATTTTATATTTTTTAAAATAATACGACTCATGACTGGATTCGAAAAAAGTAAAGAAAACTTGTAAACGGATAAATAAATAACGAAAAAGTTATGGTAAAAACAAGTTATACGATAAATAAACGGATTTATAAAAGAATTTTTATAAAAATTATTCAAACAGCAAGTTTGATATTTTTAACAAATAATACATATTTTTAGGATTCCAAAATGATAAGAATCGTAATTTTTCAATTAATAACGAACGAGTTATGAATTTCGCGAGTTTACGACAATTAATACTTTTATAAAACTATTTTTATAAAAGTTATTGTTCATGACAGAAAGTTATATTTTTGTAAACCTTATAAATTGATAGGATTTTCAATAACGAGAACGTCCTCAAAAGAATCGTTAAAAACGGAGCTATAACGAATAAAATACGACATTTACGGGTTTTACGACAACAAATACGATTTAAATAAAACTCACGTCTGATGTGAACAGTAAAAGTTACTGTTCACCAGAGGGTCAAAATATGGAAAATGTCAAATTATGATAACTCGTCCTAATACGAAAGCGTGGGCATAAGAAACGTCAAAATCGGGCTTAAAACGCAAAAGTTATGCTAGTTTTACTAAAACGATTATCTATAAAAAAAAAACGGGGGTGTTTTTTTTAAACTAATTAAAACGTATTAATTTTACCAAAACTATTGTTGGTGATTGCGTCTATATAGAATTATATGTGGTTATCAAAGTACTATATTACTAGGGAGTTTCATAATGAGGCCTCTTCGGGGTGGCGTATCGACGAGTTGTTGGATTTACGATTTAAAGTGTCCTAGCTCCTCATACGTTCACTACATGACCTCTTAATTATGATAGCCCGATCAGATAGTATGATGTAACTTAACATAGGACCTGTATATGTTGTAGGATAATCAGATAGTCATTGGTTCTTATACGACCTTGATAATTTTGGTTGCATTTCGATCTTTTAGTGACGCTTTATCTGCGATAATGAATCTTCCTTTTTCCTTAAAAACTTTTAGTTTTAATTAGCTTATGTAATTTTCAGTTTTAAATGTAATTTTTCTCTTTAAACTTTTGTAACTTTCAATTTCCAAAGTATTGTAATCCGTTTTTAGTATTAATAAAATTATCATTTTAAGTTTTCATAAGCTGTTTTCATTATTAAGCTCTCATATTCTCAAATGTTTGTGCTACTGTTTCATAAGCTACTAATAAGCTCATACAAGCTCTTTGAGTCTCTAAGCTCAAATTGAGCTTAATTCAGTCATCTAATTTACTTAAATCCTTAAAATCAATAAATTACCCTTGCTTAATGGATTTTGGACTTTTGGAAGATGAGCTTACTTTGGAAGAGCTCATATGGACCTTTACTAGCTTATCATTGATAAGCTAGAGCTTGTAGACAGCTCAATTGAGCCTTTGATACCTTTGTTTAGCTAAGGTTAAAGTAAGTTTTCATTTAAGCTTTCTGTCTTAATTATCTTAGTTCATTAATTGCTTAATTGTTGCTTATCTTGCTTATTTGTGCTTATTAATGGGTTATTATGCTTATTAGACTTATTTGATAATCTGTTTTTAGTTAATATAGCTTAGATCTTCATTTAGTTTAAATTGTCCTTAAAATCAATAAAAAAACTAAAAATATTAGTGTAGCTAGTAGCTTATTGATTTCAGCTTATTGGATTAGTGTTTTTAGCTTTTTTAAGTCTGTTATAAGTTGTTTATTATCTGGTTATTTAGATTTGAGCTTTGGATTGCATTTCCATAAGTCTAAATGGTTTTGAGTCTAGTTAAAAGGGTGTTTGGCACAGCAGTACTAACTACAAGTTAGTACTGCTTGTGGCCTTTTGGTCTTTTGTGTTTGTTTTAAAACTCTAATTTAGGTTTATTTAAGCTAAATTCATAAGCTAGGATTAGGATAATTAGTTTTTCATAAGATAGGTTAAAATTAGCTTTTCTCAATAAGCTCTTTGATTTAAAAATCATTTTCAAAAGCAGTTTCAGATAGCCTTTTAGTTCAGCTCTAAGAATATATAAGTTTCATTCATTACAGTGCTTAATAGCTTACCTAAAAATAAGCTCAAAGATTTTTGTAGGGACTGTTTGTTTTTAAGATTTCTATTAATGCTTATTTGAGAATTTCAGCTTATGGCTTGCTTCTTTATGCTTATATCTAGTCTAGAGTAGTTTACTAAGTTAGTTTTTGCTTATTTTGTTTATGTCCTCAGCTTATTAAGGCATTTAGTGAGGCAGCATTAAAAATTAAAGCTAGCAGTACTAACTTTAAGTTAGTACTGCTGAGCTTCTTTAAGCTTATTCTTGCTTTAATAGTTCTTATAGGTGCTTATTTTGAATCCTCAGCTTATGGCTTGTTTCTTTATGCTTATTTTCAGTTTAGATTAGTTTAATAAGCATACATAGGGTGCTCGCTAGTGTAATTTTTGCACTAGCTTATTAACTTTGTTCTTTTTAATCCATTATAGGGTGAGAGATTCTTATATTAGGATCTGAATAATTTGGTTTTTGAGGTTGTCTTAGATGTAGTTTATACCTTTTAGATAAAAGTTTTTAATAATTAGCTTATTTGTTTAGTTAAAATTAGCTGTCCTATTAGCTTTAAAAAATCACAAAACAAACCAAAAAACTGTAGTAAGTTAAAGATTTAGTTTCCTAATTTTCGAAATTTTAGCTTATAGGGTTTGTTTTTTATGATTAATTTCATAGCTTTAATAGTAGTTTGTTCTGATTTTACAAGGGGCTTAGTTCGGTAATAGTCTTATTGTAGTGTTTTGTTTAATTGAGTTTTTGAGCGGTAAAGTATGTTCATGTAGTTAGCTGTTTTGATTCAATAGATTTAGAAGTTTTTAATAGTGTTGTATGTTTAGGTAGTTATTTAAGTTAGTTTTTGGCATCTTAAGTTTGAAGAGAAACAGCTTTGGGTTTGAATTTAGCTGACTTAATGAAGGTTCTGGTGTGCTTATTACGAATCAAAATAGCTTTTTTGGCTCTAAAAGAATTGTTTCCGAAAGTCAGACAATTTAATTAGAGCTTCTTAAGAGCTTATTCTTTGACTTTCAGCATTATAATTGCTATATTAATGTGTTCAAAAACGTGTCCTTTTACAAGCGTGTGACTTTTAGTTTTTGAAAAGATTAATATATATCATATATATTTATGATATATATATATAATATTATATATATTATTTATATATATAAAAGGAAGTGTATGCCCTAGACTTTGAACACCGGACCTCTAACACTAACGCCAACGCTTTAACCAGTTTTGCTTCAATAGCTCATCCAACCATATCTCCCCATCTTTATGATTGTATACTCATTTTTTCCATTTTTAACGCTTATTAATCTGTATTTCAAGCTTTTTCGTGGCCCTTATTTGATTAAGTTTGATTCTATAAGCTTATTTTTCCTAGAGTTTTGAAGTAGTTATAGCTTTTCGTTTGGTAATTTTTCTAGAATTTGTATACGTTGTTGTGTATTTTTCAAACATTTATTTTCATTAAAACTTTAGAAAAAATCATAAAAAAACTTAAAAATAATCCAAAACATATAAAATCTTTTTTAGAAAATTTTTCTTTTATCATAAAGTTCATAGGAAAATTAGTTTTGCTTTCATAGGGTCTAATTTGCAAAAATTCGATTTTTAAAGAACGGGATTTGTCCCCGTTTTCATTTTTCGTGTTTTAACGCTCATTTTAACTCTGTTTTTGTTCTAGTTTTCTTTAAACTTACTTTTTAGTCAAATAGAGTCCATTTAAAAAGAAAAATTTAAGTTAGGTTTATTTTTAGACATTTAGGGTTTTGACCTTCGTTTAGGTGACCCGTTTGCGTTTTTAGTTAAATTTTGATTTCTCGTTATTTGTCTTCATACTTAATTGTTAGAATTTGTTATTTTTAATTTTAAAAAAAGTAGATAATCAAATCAAACTTTGTTTCCAATTCAAATCATTATTCGAGCATGTCAATAGTGGAAATTAACTATTATAAGTATGTGGGATCCTTACAATTACAAACAAATAACGAACCCCAGCGGAATCTTTACTTCCGGTTAATATAAGTTAATTATATTATATTATATATATTTTGAAGAATTTCCTTTTCACCTTTGTCCTCAAGGGTAAATTGGTAATTTTCCATCATATTATATTGTATTTTACGTGTATAAAATTGACGAATCAGTGGGTTTTCAGAAACAAAAGAGATGAGAGAAGCATTGTTGTCAAGAATAAAGCCAGGCTTGTTGCTCTAAGGGACATAGACCATGAAGAAAGATTGATATGATGAGGTTTTTGCACCTGTTGCTAGAATAGAGGCAATCAGGCTATTCTTAGCCTTTGCATCATATAAGTGATTTCTTGTCTATCAGATGGATGTTGAAAGTGCTTTTCTCTATGGCACAATTGAAGAAGATGTTCACCAACCTCCAGGCTTTGTTGATCCTGCTCATCCAAATAAAGTCTATAAGGTTGTTAAAGCTCTTTATGGTCTACATTAAGCTCTAGAGCTGTGTATGATGAGACACTCTCTTCTTCTCATGCTGGAGAAATGGATTTTAGAAGTTAGGATACCAATAGACAAAACCTTGTTTATCAAGAAGAATAAGAGTGACATTATGTCGGTCAAGTTATGTAGATTACTATCATATTTGGACTATACTTAAGAAGTCCTATGGTTTTGTACTGAATTTGGAAGAAGTTATGCATTAAAAAATCAAGATGAAGTTTCCATGGGAGAGCTTACATCTTTTTGGCGATCCAGCGTGAAGCAATATCCTAATGAATCTTCATTTAGTCATGACAAGTTATGTAGTCTTGACTATTCTCAAGAAGTTTGATTTTGCTCAATTAAAACTGCTTTACTCCAATTGAGTCAAAAAAAACCTTGGTTATAGATAAAGATGGTGTAGAGCGTAGATGTGCGTGATAGAATACCGATCATGATTGGTTACCTCTGATGTATGTTGTATACTGCATAAAGGCCAGACATCATATGTTTAATGTTTTGTGCCGAAACTTCACTAATGTGCAAGGTATTCATTCATCCAAAAGCTTCTCATTAAATATGTTGTAAAAAGGATCTTTAATATCTCAAACATGTCAACCCAAAAATGGGGTTATGGTATTCCTTGGGATTCCCTTTTGATACTAGAGCTCTTGCTAAGATAGTGGATTATGCAGGAGCCAGTTTGACAGGAAATCAACAACTGGTGGATGTCAATTTCTTGGGATGAAGACTCATATTCTTGGTATAGTGCAATACAAGAAGCTAGGACAAATTATGCAAATATCTTTACTACTGAGGCAGAATATGTCTTGAGTTGCAGCCAATTGCTTGGGGGTACAATGTACGAAGGACTACCAAATACAAATGAATGGATTATGGCCTTTAACTTCATGAACACAAAATCGCAGATTGACCAATGGAGAGCACCATTATTGTGTTGTCAAGAATCCAGTTTATCACTCACGAAAAACCAAGAACATTGAGATTCGACCATGACTTCATAAAGGGAATGTTTTGGAGAAGAGATTGATAGTAGTTCTCATGATTCACACTGAATCAAATGTTGACTGAACTTCTCACAAAGGATTTGATGTTACCAGGTGTATCTTTTTGGTGGTAAGCATTGGAGATGTTAAATCTGTAGTTACAATTTGAAGGGGAGGTTAAATTGTTTAAAGTTCTGTACATATAGTTTCATTTAACTGCTTGGGTATTAATGCTGGTAGATAGGGGGGGAATTTAGTTAGTTTAAGTTCATGGTTTATTGTTAGCCATTTTTCTTATGTTTGTACTAACTTTTTAGGATAAGCATGGATTTGAGGATGGATAGATACAGTGCTGGCAAATTCTAATCTTATATGGTCTGTAAGTACTAAGAATTAGAGTTAATTCTGGTAGTCTGCAAGTTAATTCTGGTAGACTACTTGTTAATTATGTGGACTTCAAGTTAATTCTAGTAGTCTATAAGTTCATGTGATAGTTTATTGCTTAATTTCTGGTAGAATATATTAGTCGGTGGACTAATTTTAATATGGTAGAATTCAGCATGACACATTGGTGCTGGTGAGGCGAAAATTGAATTTTATCGTATTTTAAATATTACCGTTGGAGATTTTTTACGGCTGAAGCAATCTTCTAACATAAGTTTTTTCTATTTGGATAAATGTACTGCCCACCTTTCTTTAATAAATTATCTTTCTTTACTCTAAAGGAAAATTTTTTAACTACACGGTCAATAAGATACCTTGTTATTCATCGATATAAAATAAATTCCCTCTCTTATACAGTAATTTTGTAATTCTATCGATCAAACCCGGATTTAGAATCTACAATTCTTACGAATTTTTGTTCAATCTACGAGTCACATTATGGCCAACCTATAGAACTTAAAACAAGCATAATTATGTTCGTCTTCTCACTGAAGAAATATCCAAATGGAAAGTGTTGGTTTCACTGATCGGTAGAGTAGATTTCCCTTAAAGGTACATCTCTCAGGTATGCCTTAACTCATAATCCTACTATCTAGGACTTCCCTAGTAAACAGTTCTAGCAAACTTGCCCAGTAAGAACACTTGCTTATAGGATCTCAACAACTTTGAGTAGCATCTATAGACTTTAAGGATTCTATTACTGAAGGGCATCTCTGTTAGAGTAAACTTCAATGGGCAGATGCCGACAGGATATAATTAATTTGCTCTGATGCTGTTCCCCTCATATAACAAATAATATTAAAATTTCCATTAGGGTGTAAAATTCCTTTTCCAAAAAGTTAATTTACCCTCAGTAACATACCCCAATGTGGCTAATCCAGCATATATTTTAGCATCAGATAAATTATGTATTCCTGTTGCATCTGCCAATTGAAGTTTACTTCTGACAGATGCCTCAGTAATAGTATACTCTTTAGAGTCTATAGATGCTACTAATTGTTGAGTCCCATTAGCAAGTGTTCTGACTGTGGCAGTTTGCCAGAACTGTTTGACTAGGGAGTCATAGATAGTAGGATTATGAGTTAAGGCATACCTGAGAGATGTACCTTTAAGGAAATCTACTACCTCAGTGAAACCAACACTTTCATTTGGTTTCTTTAGGAAAGCAACCATATTATGCTTGTCTAAGTACTTTAGGTTGGCCATATGGATTTGTTGATGAATAGAAATCGTAAGAATGTAAACTCTAATCCTGGGTTTGATTCGAGTGAATTACTAAGTGTTGGTAGAGAAAGGGAATTGAGTTTTTATCGATGAATAACAAGGTTTCTTATTGGACCGTGTGTAAAAGAAGTTTCTTTAGAGTAAAGAAAGATATTTTATTGAAGAAAGTGCAGTAATTATCCAAATAGAAAACCTATGTTAGAAGTACTCGCCGTAAAAATCTCTAACGGTAATATATAAAATAAGAAAAGTGAATTTTCCCTCACCAGCACCAACGGTCATCTACCAGTATTAAAATTAGTCTACCAGTACTAATATAGTCTACCAGAATTAACATATAGACTACCAGCATTAACTTATAGACTACCAGAATTAACTTTAAGTCTACAGAATTAACAAGTAGTCCACCAAAATTAACTTGTAGACTACCAAAATTAACTTTAATACTTAGTACTTACAGATCATATATGAGTAGAATTTGCCAGCACTGCATCTATCCATCCTCAAATCCATGCTTATCCTGAAAAGTAAGTGCAAAAACAAGAAAAATGCTACAATATTCCATGAACTTGAACTAACTAAATCTGAACTACCAGCATTAATATCCTAGCAGTATTAATGTAAACTAGAAGTAGTTACTAGTCTTTACAAACTGTACAATTTAAACAATCTTGGAGGCAGCTAAAACATTGTCTAAGGTTGCTTCTCAGGGTGTTAGCAAGGAAAAATCAACTGATAAGGGCAAGGGATATAGGAGGGGAGCAAGGTTTATGCTAATAGATTGTTACTAGGATTGGATGTGAGAAGAGATCTAATAAAAGCAGAGAAGATATTTAATACTTGGTATTGAAGAGGTTTAGTAATGGTTAGTACTAAAGTGATTCTGGTACTGCTAGTAATAAGGGGTCAAAAGGGAAGGAAAGCTCAATGGTTGAACGAGGATATAAAGGATACTCACAAAATAAAGAAACAATGAGACAAGAGGAAGCTGGACTTTGGAAGAGGTCTATAAAGTTGCATGCTCAATGGATGATGAAGTTGTAAAGAGATTCATTTAGATACATTGGTAGCTAAAAGAATGGCAGAAGATGATGCTTTTATCTGAACAACAAAAGAAAAGGAAAAGCTCATGTTCAATTTGGAAGCTCAATTTTATACTGAAGAAGACTGGATGCTATTAAAGCCAAGCTAGAAGCAAATGAAGAGTTGTCAAAAGATGTGTTGGGAAAGGATTTGCCTGAACAAGATTTTGCAAAAAGAATGGTTATGATATGGTGAATCAAGAAAAACACTTTGTAGGAGGAAAGAGCTAAGGCAAAAGAGAAACAAACCCATGACTCTGTCACAGTTAAGAATCTATATGTCAAAAATATCTTAAGAAATCAAGGAACTTGGAAGCTTTTATCAATTTAAAGAAGTTGAAGTTTAAAGAGATTAAGAAGAGTTGGTAATGTTAGTTCAAGCAGATTGATCTTTTGTTCCTATAAAATCTTTGAAGCTACAGCAAAATTGAAAAGATATGGAAGAAGAGCTTCAGACAAAGACTTCAAGAAAAAAAGGTTTGACTGCATAAAGATGTTTCCAGATATAGGATGAAAAAGTTGTGAAGTAACAGGAAGAAGAGCAGTAAAAAGAAAGGAAAAAGAAAGAAGCAAAAGGCGTAGAAAGGGTTATATATGTTGACAAGAGTGCACAAAAAGATTTCATAATATACTGATAATATGAATCAGTAGAGGCTTGTCATGAATCCTACTCACTTTGATACAAAATTGATAGTGTGGTAAATTGGGAAGAGATATGTTCAGCAAGGTCAAGAAGTATTTATCAGTAATGATGGAGCAACATGGAGCTGTGATACAGTATACTGAGCTTTGAAGGTATGGTTACAAGACCTTCTCTCAAGAGAGGATCTTAATAGAATTGTATAGATTAGTAATGAGCTGAAGTATGGAAAATAGCATGAAGATGCTTATGACAGAGTGCTTTGGAGTGATCTCAGGGACTATGTTGATCCACCTCTCAATTTTAAAATCTATTTGGAGCTTACCAATTTCAATAATAGATGGGTAGTTGAGGTATTATGATAAATGTGAAGTACATTGTTTTAAACTTTGGAGGCTCTTTGCACTATACTATTTGTTAGCGGATAGAAAATAATCCATTATCAAAAGATGTTGCCAGTGATGCTGGGAACAATGAAGCTTTAGATGGAAAAAATGAATGAAGTTGTTTCATAAACTTTGAGATGTTGAGAAGCAAGCTGGGATTTGAAGTGATGAAGTTATCTGTAGCAGTGGGCATGTTTAGGAAAAACTGTGGACTTTTATTGAAGTGAGAAGGTGTTTGGGTGTTGGACTAAACATCCACAAAAACAAAATGGTTATCAGTTCCCATGCTAATAGGCTTTAAGGATGGCTAGTCTAAATGCAAACGCTTTGGTAAAAGACTTTCAATTCCGTTAATGGTTGACAGTTTTCCAAAATCTGTATGGTAATCAATGCACCATAGTATTGCATAAAGGCATTGGTTACTTAGAGCAAAGGGTCTCTATGGTAAGAGAATTCAAATCTGTTGATAGATGATAGTTTGCTAAAAAACTATAAGGTTATCAAATGCACTTGTTACTACAATGAAGCCAGTGTACTAGTCCATAGCAAACGGCTCCCTGGTAAAGACATCTTCAAATCCGATTGATGGCTGGTAGTTTACCAAAAAACTACAAAGCCAACTTAGTTGGATGTTGCTGTGTAGATGTTATGAAGAGAACACAAAGACTTCTAATAAGACAATGTATGATCTTGTTTTTTCAGAACATCAACAGATCATCATTCAAGAGAAGCTAAGGACTTAAAGACATGCTTGGATACAATTCTCAAAAGCCCAAACTGAAGACAACTAAAGAAACTTGAAGTTAACAAGTAAAGTTCAAGTTTAGGGGAGGATTGTTAGGAATTTTGTATAACAGACTTAATTATGTTAGTATTGTAGTTAATTCTGCTAGTGTAATAGTTAGTACTGACAGTATTAAATAGTTAATACTGTTTGTGTCTAGTTAAGTTGCTTTCGCATGAATTTGTTAGTGTTAAACGATATGCATGAGATATCTTAGGAAATGATATGCATTATCTTTATACGCATTTTGTACAGCCAATTAGGGTTTCCTTAGTCTATAAAAGGAACCAGAGGCATAGTTAGTAGATATAGTTCTACAAAAGATCATAGAGATCATATAGTAATCATTTGTGTTGTAATCTGTATCTTATTTCAGATTCAAAGTTTTAATATAAAGGTTTTGATTGTGTTCTTCTTTACCATTGTTGTTAAATGCGCGTAATCAATAGTGGTTACATCATTGTTCTTCCATCATTTGTTACTTTAGATTTATCTAAGGCAACAAACCCTTTACAAGCTAAAGGTTAAGATCCATTAAGCAAAGGGATCCTACAAGAAAAAGGTTTTTCTGATACCACTTGTAGGATTCTTTGATGACCCTTCCCATTTTTCAATCTTGAGTTTCAATTCATCTCTTTCCTTAACAACCTTTTCTAATTCCATATTTTAAGTTCTTAATTATATTTATCTAAATTAGATCATAATTTTGAAACTCATATCTCTCTCCCCAAGCTAATTCATTCTTTTTATGTCCAAGAATTCTAGTCAAGTTTCCTAGTGACTTTTATGGATATTTTATATCCCGAATTTTCTAGTTTTGGCTTTGTTATGCTTTTCTCTCTCAGTATCATAGTTCTTTTGTAGACATTTAAATGATTCAATACATTTAGAACAGTTTTGTACCTTATTGTCAGAAGAACTTGATGAGCTTGAAGAGGAGATGGCCATCTTACAGGATTGATTATAACAAGAAAAGGTACTGCTTGGTTGTGACTGATGATTTCAGCAGATTTAGTTGGGTATTTTTCTTAGCTACCAAGGATGAAACATCTGAAATCCTTTGTAATCTTATCATAGGCTTAGAAAAACAATTGAATCATAATGTTAAAATCATTAGATGTGATAATGGGACAGAGTTTAAGAACCATGCTATGAATGAATTCTGTGCTAAGAAAGGAATCAAAAGGGAGTTTAGTGTAGCTAGAACTCCACAGCAGAATGGTGTTGCAGAAAGGAAAAACAGGACCCTAATTGAGGCAGCTAGAACTATGTTAGCAGACTCACTTTTACCTATCCCATTTTGGGCAGAGGCAGTTAATACTGCTTGCTATGTACTGAATAGGGTATTAGTGACCAAACCTCAAAATAAGACACCTTATGAACTATTAATAGGTAAATCACCTAGTATTAGTTTTATGAGACCTTTTGGGTGCCCCTTGACTATTTTGAACACCTTAGATTCCTTGGGCAAATTTGATGGGAAATCTGATGAAGGTTATTTGCTTGGATACTCTACCTCTAGTAAAGCCTTTAGAGTATACAACAAAAGGACCAAAAGGGTAGAAGAGAATCTGCACATTAATTTTCTTGAAGATCAACCAAATGTGGCAGGAACTGGTCCTAATTGGATGTTTGATCTTGATTTTCTCACCAATTCAATGAATTATGTTCCTGTTAGTGTAGAAAATCAGGTTAATGTGGATGCAGGTACACAAAATTCTTATGTTGCAGGTTCATCAGGAAAAGATAAAGGACCTACTCAGGAATACATACTGCTTCCACTACAACCTCATAGGACAAGGATTCCAGTAAAGGATGTTGTTCAGGATGCACAAGAAAAACCTTCTGAACATGCTTCTCCAGACAAGGATATACAAGATTCAGAAGAAGTTATTAATAAGGAAGGACAACATCAGATGCCAGAAGATGAACAAGTCTTGCATGATGAACTTGAGAAGATGGTTACTCAGGAATTGACTGCTAAAGCTATGGATGATGTTTCAAGACAAGCCTTTGAAGAAGAAAAGAGGAGAATTGCATCTCAAACTACCAGTACTAACCAACTTAGTACTGATAGGCCTTTTGTTAGTACTGATAGATCATTTGTTAGTACTAATAGGTCTAACACACCAAATGTTGGTGCTGCTAGTACTCCCATAGGTGCAAATGCTGGTAAATCATCATTTGTCTATCTTGGAGGAAAAATACCTATTGATGCATTTACTCTCCCTAATGCTGATTTACCCATTGATCTAAATATGCTTGACTTGGAAGATGCTTCTGATACTCTCCCAAATGATGGAATATTCAATGGATCTTATGATGATGATGAAGATGTGGGTGCAGTGGCTGATTTCAACAACATGGATAACACCATTGCTGTCAGTCCTATTCCCACACTCAGAATTCATAAGGATCATCCAAAAGGACAAATTCTAGGAGATCCTACATCAGCAGTTCAAACAAGAGGGAAGATTCAAAAGGCTTCTTCAGCACAACAAGCCTTGGTAAGTTACATTCACA
>BQNB010004635.1:0-19901 GCA_026074375.1 Tanacetum coccineum | reverse complement strand
ACTATAATCATTAAAATAACATATTAAGTAATAACATATAAAATTAAATTAATTGAGAATATACCTGAAAAATTGATGTTTCACAACATCTGAGTTGATTCATACGATTAATGATTAGATTGAGCATAATTCTTTGTTTGCTAATATATTTACATCTTGTTTTTCGTCACATATCTTGCTCTAGAAATTGAATTTAGGGGATAAGATGTTAATGGTTGGTTTGAAGAATTATTTTTTATAGGATTATATGAAATGTTACAATGGAATAGTATTTATAATAAAAGTGATGAATGTTGAAAGTTAAGTTTGACTGTTCTTGTTGACTTGACTTTTCATTTAATGCTGAATATTTGAGGTTTTGTTTTACATTTAATGCTGAAAGGGGAAATGAATATGGGCCGTTGATTATTTTTTAATATTCAGGTGTCGTTTTCTCCTTTTTTTGCCTCAAGATCAAAGTTTCAAAAGCTTATTTTATATAGGTTATATAGATTAAAAAAACAATTTCCAAAACACACCCTGAAGTTTGTTAGACGTTACAAACCCAACCTTGAACTTTAACCTATCAATGACTTTTTTATATAACAAACTTTATTTATCAAATCTGGAGCGCATTTCTATCGATTTATTCGAGAAAAAATGTCACTGAAAAGATCGTCGAACTGCGAACAAACGACCATAATATTGCAACGCTTCTGACATGTGTATGATTTTATAAAAAATGTTAAAGCTTAACATACATCAAAATATTTACGGAAATAGTCTTTGAGTTTATCGATTCGGTGCAAGGTGAGTCGCACAGTCCCACGCGTTCCGCGACAGCGCACGTGTTATGAACCACAGCGCACGTGTTATGAACCTCGTTTATATGCAACTCAAAGATGTATATCCGTTCTCTAGGATCATCATGGCCCAATGCCAAACACTCAAAAAAACTGATTATCCGATTATTGCGTTATCAAACAACATAATCAAGTCAAACACTATATTTCAAAATCACGTATTTTAAATGCTGATAATCGAAAACGAATAATCTTTTTTGAATAAGCAATCTCAAACACCCCTTACAAAGATATAAAAATTAAAATAAAATCACCATTCACACATAAACAAATTAGTCAGATGTAAAAACTTGCCATAATGTACAATAAGTCACAAAATGGAGATGTAAAAAACTTGGCCATAACGTCGCACTACAATAACTCAACCCTGCAGTTTTTAGACGTTACAAACCCCACCTTAACTTTAACCTCTCTAAAGACTTACTTAGTATAACAAACTTTATTTATCAAATCTGGAGCGCATTTCTATCGATTTATTCGAAAAAAATGTCACTGAAAAGATCGTCGAACTGCGAACAAACGACCCTAATATTGCAACGCTTCTGACATGTGTACGATTTTATAAAAAATGTTAAAGCTTAACATACTCAAAAATATTTTACGAAATAGCCTTTTGATTTATCCCCGAGATTCGTGTCAAGGTAGTCGTCACAGTCCCACGCAGCGTTCGCGCGCGCGCGAGTTATGAACCTCGTTTAAATAAGTCATTAAAAGAATGGATGCCCATTTATGTCATTTTATTTACTAATCTAATAAATAATTTGATTTGCCAAACACTCAAAAAAACTGATTATCCGATTATTGCGTTATCAAACAACATAATCAAGTCAAACACTATATTTCAAAATCACGTATTTCAAATGCTGATAATCGAAAACGAATAATCTTTTTTGAATAAGCAATCTCAAACACCCCTTACAAAGATATAAAAATTAAAATAAAATCACCATTCCACACAGTAATTAAAATAGCAGAATGTAAAAACTGCCCAATAATGAAAGAATAAGTCGACAAACTATGGAGATTTAAAAAACTTGCCTTCAGAACGTCCGGCACATCAATAACTCACAAGAAACAATTTAATTCTTCCATTCTTCTATAGACAAGGAAGAGTAACTTCTTACAACGTTATAGAAGGAACTTGCATATGAAAGTCACGATCTCGGTTTATAAACTGATTTAAAGTTATGTTCGTTAATCAATGTGGGACTCATTTACCTTTTTTTTCTTTCAATAAGTTTCAATCCAAACAAAGAAAGAAAAAAACATTCATTTTGTAAGACTTGGTCCCTGCTATGGTTCTAATAAAGTCGTACGTCAAAAAAAAAATACACATCACCGTAACAATATTTATATATCATTATGATATGAAGCACTCCCCGCAAAGGAGCATGTTAACTAAAAAATATGTCCGTTAATATGAAAAACGACAGACTATGATTATTGAGGTTTAACGTTCTAAAAACATACTCGAATCCAATAAATTTTTTAAAATGTTTACCATACCCATTCCAGTTATTTGTTTGTTTCCTTTCAATGCCTTTAGGGAATGTGGTAACTTTTGCATTGATTGTAGTATGTTTAGTGAAGCCACAAAAATGCTCTTTTGGTTTTTCATTGATACTTTCATTTATCTATATGACTATTACTTCATTATATTTTAGAAATTTAGTAAATATAAAATGCAATGGAATTTTTGTTAAATTTTTTTAGTATAAAAGCAATGGTGGTTAATGGTTATAAAGATATGTTATTAACAAGTTGTTATGGGAATTAACTTAACGTTATGGTTTAATTCGCTTGAAAGATCTGCTCACAAGTCAATTGCAAGTTGATCCGATCCATTAAGCTGTATTTTTAGATAAAAGAAGAAATATATTTTATTCTGAGAAAATAAAGACTTAGGGTGGTGTTTGTTTTTGCCAAAAACATATGAATCACGTCTGATGTCTCTCACCATTCAAACCGGCAGACGTTTTTGGTTACTCGACTTTTTTTTTTCTCGAGAGTCAGACGCCGAAGATGATAGATGTCCTGACTGGATCCGATACTAAATCAAGTCTATATTCCCATCTGTTTAGTAGCCTTCCACCTCAAACTCTCAAAACTCATCCCCATTCTAAACCTTTATCACCATCTCATTTAATTCAACAGACCTGCCTTATTAATTGGAGGACAAGATAAATTTGAAAGAGAGGATAAAGGATTATAGAAGAATAAGATCCATAGAAGTAGCAAAAAGTACTCAGACATCTCTCCGGCCCAAAATTATTGTCCCCCGACAAAAAACACACAGTTTAAAAAAAGTGCATTTATTACTGCTTTCTTTTTCTTACTTTTTGACAGAATGACATTTTATCTCACCACCCCTCACTGCCTCCTTAACTAATTAATTAAAGTCCTTCTTACAAGTTTGTAAGTATAATTTTAAACAAGTTAATAGATTAAACTTAATCAAATTTTTCCTATCTATTTTAGTAGTGGATAATTAAAAATTGGGACATTCCCAAAAGTAACGTGGACAATAAAAATGGACGTAGGAGTATTAAATTAGTACTACAGTATCATGTGGGTGAGAGAAGTAAAATAAAAGGCAATGATTTTTTTTTTCTTTTATGAAAGCACACGTGGTCAAACAATTTTTAATTTTTACTTTTCAAAATATAAAAAAATATACTCCGTATTTCTCTTCTAGTAATTATCTAACTTTTTTTGTAACTTGATATGGAACATGAGATTTATGTTATATGCGACACCTAGGTTGATGTATTTTTTCTAGTTAAATTAGTTTGTTAAGAACTTTATTTAAAATAAATGTTTATAACTTTATTAAAATTTGTCTCAAAATATATTGGTGTCTTATTTCAATCAATAAAAAAACTTGTTAACATACATTTTTAGGCAAAATATTTGCTTCGGTTAACCTATTGGAAAATGTACAATTAAAACCATTCAAACAATTATAAAAAAACAAAAACTCACAAGTCAATTGCAAGTTGATCCGATCCATTAAGCTTTATTTTTAGATAAAAGAAGAAATATATTTTATTCTGAGAAAATAAAGACTTAATAAAGTAAACTTTGATGTTCAAAAAAAAATAAGGTAAACTTTGATAGCCAAGTCTCCAAAATGAAATCTTATCATTAGTAAAAGGGGATAATTGCTGTAAAAAAGAAAGAAGTAAAAGGGGATAAGGTGCAATAACCTTGGAGTCACAAAGCTAAAAGCACACCAATATCTTTTCTTGGGCACCAAGGAGAACAAAATAGTCAATATAGGCCTTACTTTTTTAGTTTTATCGTTACCAAATATAATGCAATATATAATGTTGATTGGTTATAGTAGAATACTAAACTTATGGAACAAGTTAAATTTAGATAAGTATCATTTCGAAGAAATTACTTCGTAATAGATAGATAGTGAAATTTGCAAAACTCTCTAACACACAATAATACTTATTTTTAATTTGACTTATATTTACGGCATATTAAAACTATAAATTATTTTAAATGTCAATATCGTACTTCAGTGAGTTGAGTTATTATGTAAATTTTTATTTTGATAGAAAACGAGAGAAACATGTAGACCGTCAACTTTATTTATTAAAAAGATAAGATTTAAAATTAAAAAGAACATAAAAGGACAAAAAATGTAAATTTACTCAAAACTCACTGAAACCACTCCTTCATTATATGTAAAGGTGGCAAATCTTGCCCAAATTGAAATTATTGGGCGCGTTTTGGCATTTTCGTACGTTTTTAATACGTTTTTGTAGGTTTTTGTATGTTTTCGTTCGTTTTCGTCCGCTTTTATACGTTTTCTCCCGTTTTCATCGTTTCCGTCCGTTTTCATACCTTTTCGTCTGCAACCCCCCCCATTTCCCCGCCATCGTTTCCTTCCGTCTGTTTTCTATATAGTTTTTGTCTGTTTTTCTCATAAATTCACATACGTTTTTTTTTCCTTCTCCTATCTTTCGGACCGCTTTTAGAATTTTTCCTCTGTTTTCTCCATCCTCATACGTTTTTTGTCCTCGTATTTCAGACGTTTCTGTCCGTGTTCATACGTTTTCGTCCGTTTTGTTCGTTATCATACGTTTTTATACATTGTCGTCCATTTTCACATGTTTTCGTCCGTTTTCACACGTTTTCATACATTTTCATACATTTTCGTCCGTTTTCATATGTTTTCGTCCGTTTGCATTCTTTTTCCTTTCGTTTTCATACATTCTCGTACGTTTTATGTACGTTGTCATACAGTTTCATCCGTTTTTGTTAGTTTTCATACGTTCTTGTACGTTTTATACGTTTTCGTCCGTTTTCATCCGCTTTTATACGTTTTCGTACAAAAATGTATGAAAACATACAAAACGTATGAAAACGTATATATTACACATGGTCTTTGGCCTTGATTTTCAGTCCCTTTTCAATTGTTAAGATTGTTTTTGAAGATGGTTAATTCGATAATGCAATTATAAACAATATATATTACACATGGTTTGTCATTGTGTTACTTAGACTACACGGAGATGGCATAATAGAATTGTTAATGAATTCGAGGAGTTTGACTGATCAATGTGTTGAGAAGGCATGCCATCGGCTATAAAGAAAGACATGCATACATCTAACCCTATTTATCATAACACAAAGGACCAAAATAAACCACCACAAAACCATAAACCCACTTTGATTTATGCTTGATTTCCTTTTATTTATGCTTTTAGGCCTTGATTTTTAGTTATTGATTTATGCTTCTTTCTTTTTCTTAACATGTTGTTTTATGGGATTCTAACATGGAGTTTTGGCCATTTCAAGATTGAAAGTTGGCAAAATTCTTGATTCATGACCACCTGAAGGGAAAGTATTCGCAAAACACAATGACAAAGAAAAAGAAAGAAACTAAAAATGTAGATCATAATTTGCAAAGATATAAAAACTAAGATAAAATCATCATTCACGTAGAAATAAAATTAGGTAGATGTAAAAAAAACTTTCCCATAATGTGGAATAAGTACGAGTCCAACAACCACAAAGAAATGATTTTATTTTCCTTTAAGGTTAAGAGACCGCAACTCTTTGCACATTATATAGGAACTTGCATAAAAAAGCACGATGTTGCTTAAAAAGTAATTTGAAGTGTGTTCATTCATCGATGTGGGAAAATTTTACCTATTTTTATTTCTTTAGTTTCAATCCAAATAAAAAGGAAAGAATATATATTCAAAGTTTACCTATTTTTCTTTCCTTAGTTTCAATCCAAACAAAAGAAAATACATACATTCATTTTGAGGATTTGATATTTTAGGGGTGTGTTTGGCGTAATGGGTTAGAGCTGGAGCTGAAGCTTATATTATAAGTCGAAAGCTAAAGCTTATGTTTTTATGAAGCTGTTTGACGAATTAGTTAGAGGTAAAGATTATTAATATAAAATCGCATAAAACTATATAAAATTAAATTAAATTCATATATATTTTCAGCTTTTACGTGATAATACATTGTATTTTGAAGGGTATTTAAGTAATTTGACTAACTATAAGCCCCATAAGCCTCTCTTTATAGGTTTGGGCTTATTAAAAGTTATGACTTATAAGCCATTTCACAAGCCCGCGTGACAAACGAGGCTTATTTTATAAGCCGACTTATTTTAAAAGCCTAAGCCCCTATAAGCCTCATAAAACCTCTGCCAAACATACCTAATATACATCGTCTCCGTTTCATAAACATTATTTATATATCTTTATGAAGCTCTCGTGAAAGAGAGCATGTAACTAAAAAATATGGCCGTCAATACGGAATAACGAAAGTCTATGATTATATGTGTTCAATCTTACTAAAAAACATTCTCTCATCAATAATTTTTGAACACGTTTTACCATTCGAGTGAAGATATTGTGTGATACATGAAATCAGTTCTTTGTTTGTTTTCCTTTCTATCCCTTGTAGGGTGTCTGGGTGTGCGGTAATTTTTGCATCGGTGTTATGTCTAGTGAGACACACATATACTCTAATAGGCCTAATATTTTATCCTCTCTCGACAAAGGTGGCTTGGGTATTGGCAGTTTAAAGTCTTTCAACCTCGCTTTACTTCAAAAATGGCGTTGGAGAATGTATTCTAATCCGAATGCTTTTTGGGTTAAAGTTATCAAAGCGTTACATGGTTATGAAGGTGGTTTTGACCATCATGGTTGTAAAACAAATGGCATTTGGGCAAAGATCGTAGGTTCTTCTAATTATTTACATTCGAGTGGTATCCTTCCTTGTGACTCCATTCGTTTTCAAGTTGGTTGTGGCAACCTTATTCGTTTTTGGAAAGATACTTGGCTTGGTAATTATCCGTTGCATATTCGTTATAATAGGCTGTTTCGATTGGATCTAGATAGAGATTGTCTAATTAGAGACCACATCTCTAACGGTCAGTGGAGTTGGCGTTGGTCTAGAACGAATTTAGGCGCTCGTAATTTAGCATATTTTAGAGACTTGCTGTTAGAAATAAGCCAAATTGATATTGGCTTGGATTCAGATTCATGTGTTTGGTCTTTAGCCAATGACGGTGTCTCATCTGCTGGAGCTACTCGCCGTCTCATTGACGATCACCTTCTTCCTTCTTTGGACTCTCCAACAACATGGGTTAAATCTCTTCCTCGCAAAGTAAATATCTTCATGTGGCGCTTCAAGTTAGATAGGCTTCCTCACCGTCTAAATCTTTCGTCTCGTGGTATAGAAATTCCCGATATCTTTTGCCCTTCTTGTAACGTTTTTGTGGAATCTAATCAACATATCTTTTTCGAGTGCAACATCGCTAAAGATATTTGGAGACTAGTTCGTATTTGGTGTGATAATTCTATCCCTTTGTTCTCTTCCTTTGATCATTGGATAGATTGGTTGAGTTCGTGGTCTTCTTCTAGCGAGAAATTTCATCGGCTATACATCATTTTTGCGGCTTCTTTATGGTTGATTTGGCGTTTCCGTAATTATGTCACGTTTAACTCTCAATCTATGAGGAAATGTGACATCTTCGATAGTATTCGTTTGTATTCTTTTTCTTGGCTCAAGTTTAGAGGCCGTAAATTTTGTAATTGGACTGATTGGTTAAAGTCCCTCCTTTTATAATACCAGCTCCTTACTAGTTTTTTCTTTAATAAATTGCCGTTAAAAAAAACAAATGGACTTTGGTGTTGTTAATTTTTTTATTGGTACTTTCAATTATCTATATGACTATTACTTCATATATTTTGCTTTGAGAAAGTAAAGACTTAATAAAGTAACTTTGATAGCCAAGTCTCCTATATGAAATTTGATCAAAAAAGGGGATAAAGTGCAATAACCTTGGAGTTAAAAGCTGAAAACACCACCAATATCTTTTCTTTTCTTGGGCACCAAGGAGAACCAATAAGCCTTACTTTTTTTGTTTTATCGTTACCAAAATTCTTGGGCACCAAACAAGGAGTATAATGCAATATTTAATGTTGACTAGTTATAGAATGCTAAACTTTTTGAATAGATAGATTTAGATAAGTACTAAGAAAGTCGATAACCATATCATTTCATAGAAATTACATCAGTTTCAATTTACCTTCTTAATTGATTAGACTTACCTTCTTGGTACTCATCAGTTATAATTTAGTTGTCTTGTTTTAACATTTCAAGATTAAAAATTGACAAAATTCTTGGTTCATGACCACTTGAAGGGAATGTGATAAGGTGTTAATATTAGTGGCTCAAACTCACTAATTACATGTCAAAATTAAACCCATTATCAAGACTTAATAAAGCCCATTAAAATCAACACCTAATAGGTTCATCCACATTCCCAGGCCAAAGAATGCCTCTCACGTCGTGTAACACTCACTCGTGGGACATCTATCTCTCAACTGTCACTAAGTACGATTTAAATGTTACCTAACCTTTTTGATTTTTAATAATCTTTCAGGGTCCTTTACTATTCTACATGGAAACCGAAAACACAATCATCCCAATATACTTTTAGTCATTTTTACATGCTTCACGTAGACGGAAAATATTCGTACTTAAAAACAAATTACCCAAAAATTAAAATTAAAAAGCAAATTACAAAAAGATTAAAATCTAAATATAAATCATCATCATTCACACGGAAATAAAATAAAATGATGTAAAAAAAAACTTGCCTATAATTGTAAATAATCGGAATATGTCAACCCGTGAGGAAATACTCTCTTGGCTCAAGGTTAACAAATTACGATTCTTTCAAAATTATAAGGAACTTACATAAAGCTGCACGATCTTGGTTATAAATGAATCTGAAGTGTGTTCGCTCATCAATGTGGGACAAATTTGCCTGTTTTTCTTTCATTAAGTTTCAATCCAAATATAAGGAAAAAAAACATCTATTTGAGATTTGTATTTTAATATACCATCGGTCTAACCATTTTATATTCTATCTAACATTGTATATAAATATGATTTACTGACTGGATGCCACCTCAACGATGACATGGACACTCTTTTAGCAATAAATTTAGGGGGGGATTTTTGAAAAAAAATATAGGGCTTTCGCAAGGTATGAACCTATGACATTTGGTTACATGGAAAATGTTTAATACAACTGATCCAACCAGCTCATTTTGTGTTTACATTTTTTTTTTTGACGGCAACTTTATTAAAAGATAACTAGCAAGGAGCTTGCAATACAAAGGTATTTAAAAAACGGTGTTGAATCCAACTATCCCAACTAATAGAGTTTTTATCCCCTAGCAAATATACCAGAAAAAGAACGCCTTAACTAGTCTTCAAAAATTTAATAACTAAATGGTTTGATACATCTTTTCCGAAGATTTGAATCAGAGAAGAGGAGATGGTTTACTATATGACAGATACTCCACCAAGGAAATTTGTATTTTACTATCCAAAACTATAATAATATCTTCTAAAAAAATCATATTGATATCTTTTAATTTTCAAAAATATATAAACTCCTTAATTATATGGTGATATCTTTTGGTTTTCAATAGGGCAAAGACCATAAATGACTAACTTACTTATTCTAATTTGCTGCTGTTCTTAGTGAACTCTATAAAAGTACACCCAAACATGTATACATTCAAATTTTTAACAAAATGAATAACTTTTAAGTAATTTGACTAAAATACCCTTTTAACTTCAATCTTCATCTTCCTCGTATATATAACCCAGATTCTGGCGATCTTTTCCAGCTACAACCAACACCACCTAATTAATTTACCAAAAAAAGTAGAAAATCTACAAACTTACCAAAAACATTTACGCTCTAAACTTTATTTTGAAAATTGCATAGATCTTTATGTAAACTTACAAACCACACAATAACTTTACAAAATTATAATATATAACAATCGTTACAAAACTGTATCAAAATTTACAAAAACTTACATCAAACATTTTATACACTTACAAAAAACTTACACAGTAAGCTTTATAACAAAACTTATTAACAAAGTTTTAAAAGAAACAATAAACTTTCGGGATACAATGAGAGGTTTCAATGGCAGCAGTGGCGCGAGCAGATCCCAACGACGGCGAAAAATCTGTATAAGTTGTTACAAAAACTCAGATCTACAAAAAAAACTCAGATCTATGAAAAATCTCGGTTGTGGTGGATGCGCCGGTGGTGGTGCGGGTTTAAGCAGCGGCGGAGTGGTTACGGCAGGGTGTCGTTGTGGTGGTGGATGAAATGCAAGAGAGATGCGAGTGTTTTTTAGTGGAAGTGATTGGATTTATTGGTGACGTTAAAGCTTGCATTTTGAATGTGGGTTTGTCATGGTTTGATGATATATAGAAAAATATAAGAAATGGTTGGATGATATATAAAAAAATAGCTGGGATGGTGGTTGTAGCCGGAAAAAATTCGTCGGAATCTGGGTAAATATATATGAGGAAGATGAAGATTGAAGACAAAAGGTTATTTTAGTCAAATTACTTAAAAAGTTATTCATTTTGTTAAAAATTTGAATGTATACATGTTTGGGTGTACATTTATAGAGTTCACTACGAACAACAGTAAATTGAAATAAGTATGTTAGTCATTTATGGTCTTTGCCCTTTTCAATAATATATCTAGATATTGTTTTAATTTTGAAAAAGATATCAAGATAATGTAACTTTTTAAATACATAATTCCAAAATAATCCAATGATAATTTTCAAAACCCTAAATTAGACCTGGAAGAACACGATTTCTTTAACAATTTGGTTAAAAATATTTGATAATTTAGTTTTACTAACAACTAATGTTGCTTTTCTCCTTAGTCATCAGATTGAAGTTGCCCATCAATTAGGTATGCGTATATGTTTATTTGTTCTCAGCCTCTCACCACCTTAACTACACATGTTTCATAGATGGTGATGACGGCATGTTTACATTCTTACATTTTCTATAGATTATGGTCACCAACATGTTCATTCTCCTGGTCTTTCAAGAAAGTTGATGCCTACTAAAACGGTAACTTAATAATAGCGATATAATTTAACTTGTAAGCCGTAAATGACCCCTTAGATGTACAAAGATAAAGTTCAAGATTATATTTTTGCTTACAATTTTATCAGGATGAAGCGAAAGAAATAAGGACTTGGTGTTATATAACAAGGAACCAAAAGGAACCTCTATTAGGTAAGTTGCTAGCAAATGTTCGTTTCACTCTACACATGCGCGCGCACACATTGTGAGGAATCTCAAAACACATCTTGCATTATATCGGCTGTTTTGAGTGCTCCATCTTAGGGATTTTTAAGGTCGTTTTCCGTAACTTGTGTTTTGTGCCCTGAAGTAGCACCCCAATGTAACCATTCCGCTGCGTTGTTTTGATTTTTGGGGGTGTTACAGTACACATATGACAGCTTGTACAAGATAAATACATATTTTTGTTTAGATACTTCTCTATCTTACACCGACAAGTTTGGCATCTTAATTTATTTATCTGCCGCACAGTTTTAACCAGGATATAGTATTATTCCTACTGTGCACATGTACGTATGTGTTTACACACACATATAATGGAAAGGGAGGTAGAACTAGAACACAGAGCTCTTGATGCATCCACAACCTAGGACAAGATCCAGGTATTTTAAGATGTTAATCTTGTGTTATTATACCTTACTTGGCATGCTCTATTTACTGACTATGATACAAGTATGTATTTTGGCACCTGGTATTGGTTTTGTATGTTTACACTTTCATTCATACATTCCAACACAAATCGATTTCATAACAAACCGGCAATGGAAATAGAGGTAGAACTAGAACACAGAGCTCTTGATGCATCCACAGCCTAGGCCAAGATCCAGGTATTTTAAGACGCTAATCCTGTGTTATTATACCTTACTTGGCATGCTCTATTTAATGACTATGATACAAGTATGTATTTTGGCACCTGGTACTGGTTCTATATGTTTACACTTTCATTCATACATTCCAACACAAATCGATTTCTTAACAAACTGACTTGGTCCTAATTCCGACAAAAACCCTTGGTACGTATCTTACTTATTTTATTTGGTGTGTTCATACAAGTTATTTTGGTACGTATGCATTGTTAAGGGCTTCAAACCCACCAACATGTTCTATTTGACTTTGTGCTAATTAAGTTCTGTGCATGCTTATTATATTAATCATGTTCTGTCGTATTTACGAGTAATATTTAGTGGGAGTTTAGGATTGCTTATTTAATTATTATATGCCTTGTTGCTCTTGGATAAAGTAGCTTATAAACAGTTACTAATCGCTTATTCAAGAAAAAAAATATTTTGTTAACAAATAGTCAAATGAACAACATTAAGAAGCAATCCAAGACACCCTCAAAACTCTTTATCTAGATGCATAAAACACAATACACAGATGAATGTGAACATTTAGGTGATCAAAAGTACGCTTCAGACTTTGGAGTATTAACCATCTCGTATGCTTCAGACTTTGGTGGTTTCTCTATTAAGTAGAGAATGCTAAAACTGCTGTATCGTTGCGTATCATATTTAGATATAAGATTGTCGCTTGTCTCTATTCAACTAAATCAAGATCAGACCCAAAAAGAGAACTCACCAAATGGTATGTTTTACATGCTTTAGTATTAATTAAATATTTTGAGGTTTGTGGACTCATACATATTATTGTGATTTATTATGATTTTATGGTTGTAAAGCTCAATGGTAATCTAAACGAATGGATCCAAGCATAGTTATTAATAGGTTAATTTTACGTATGCAGGATACATTGCTTAGGGCAGCAACTTGGTTACAAAAGATGTCAAAAAGAGGGCAAAGCTAGAAACACCATCGAGTACAGAAAAGTAAATTATATGATTTGGTTATATAGCCACTCTCATGGAATTTTGTTTCTGTTTGTGTGTTGACAGGACAGACAGAATAAAGGTTTTGTGCCACAAAAACACGAATTAGTCAAAGAGTAAACACATTGTCCAAATGGACTAAAGATCTGCGAAGTCGGGCAAAAAGAAAGGTTAAGTAGGTTATATCATTGTTATGTTTACACGTGATGGTTATATTAAGTTGTATGATATTTTTATCTTAAGATAATCAGATTTCATAAGAAAAAGTCAGATATTTAATCTGGTTATTGAAACATATAAAGCAGTTGGATAATTACCTCTAAAATACAAGTCCAAACACCTCTTAAAAATATAAGTATGAGTCCCATGTGCTCGCGGTTTTAGACTAATTGTTAAGAATTGATGTCGTATTTCATTTTAGGTGGTATTCAATAAAGGTTTGATTCTTGGGGATATTTGCAGCCGGAAAGGTTACATGTTGATGCTGAAACTTTTGTAAAATAAGTGAGGTTTGAGTTGCTTTATTATCTCTAATCGTCATCACGGTAATTATAATTGATTTACAGTAAGATTTTATAGGTGACGTTTTAAAATTCTAGGTTCCTGGAATTTAGTGAGACTGCTAATATTGGTTCTCATCTTGAAGGCCGGAATGAGTTAGGAACTAAATAGGTACTAAGTCCAGTGTGATAAGCACTCTTAGGACAAAAAATATATCTTAAGTTATTAATATTCCTTGATAATATACAAGCAAGAAATTTCTACATTCGGTTATCAGTTGTAAACAAATCATGAGACACTTTTACAAAAAAGACCAAACATTATACTCCAAATGAGGCATAACATACAACTTGGATTTTTACATATTTAAGGGACTTAGCACAAGAATCAGTATCGGAAGGCTGTATTACATCTCCAAACACACAATCAACTCTCCGGTTCAGGGGTGCTGAAGTAACACTCAAAGTAATCTTCCCTACTGATGCTGCAACGTTCTTTACATTTTCTTTAGATAGCTCCTATTCGTCTCCTCTCCCACCAGTGGCAAAGCTACATCGTTGTCATACGCAGTAGATCCACCTCTGCCCTTTGGGTCATAGGAAATGATGAACCCTGTATGATGCACTAGAAAGTTCTCCACCAAAGCTCTCGGGTTTACAAAATTTCCAAAGCTCTTTAATTGTAAACACAAAAATGGGAAACATTGACATCATGGAGCTGAACTGTTTAACATCGTAGTCGATTCCATCTTTTTCCTTAAATTTGAGGGTTCCATCCGGAAGTACTTCCTAGGGACCCTCTATTTCGTCAAGGGTGTAACTCAAACGGGTCACGAGCTTTGTCTTTTGGAAGTCCGGTTCTGAGTTTTTGCTACCACCTTTGGCTTTAACTGTGAAAGATGTGGGCTCTAAGCAGAACTTCTTGGCATTGTATTTGCCTGGTTTGATTGCAAACCCATCAACTCCACCTTCGATGGTTGGCCATTGGTTAGCAGTTCCAGTTCCTTTTACTTCCATATATGTCTTGCTTTGAGTTTCATCAAAAGTAAGCCTTTTTGTTCCCTCTACAGTTACTCCCTGATATACATCCATTATGAGTGTGTTTTCAGTTAACAAAAAACTAAATATTGTGTTCTAATCAGCCAAGATAATGACCACTAAAATTCTCTAGACGAACAACAAAGTTCAATAAAAACAATTTCATATCCCTCCTATGTTAAATCATCATGAAGATAGTCACAAATTGTGGACATCTATATGTCACGCTGTCAATAATCAAACGATGTCAATCATTAAAATGTGTGTGCTTAATACTAAGTACGATTGGGGAAGGATGTGGATATAAATATGGTGGCCAACGTAGTTATAAAAGTATCACAACTTACTCGTACTTGATAATATTGTTCACACAAATTGATGCTGACACCATAAGGGGGTATTATGTGTATATTTATATATATATATATATATATATATATATATATATATATATATATATATATATATATAGGCTCCGGTTCCATTGAGAAGGTTTTTATTTTGAGAAGATTGAGAAATCTTCGTTTGAGCAAATTGATTCATATTTTTTGATTTGATTCACAAGTAAACATCATTTAATAGTGAATCAAATCTATAAATCACAAATTTGATTCACAAATCAATGCTAAAATCGAGTTATGGTAATGATTCCTTAAATTTGTATAGAAGATTCAGTATTGTACTTATATCGCAAAATCGAGAGATTTTTTAACATTGATTCGAATTTTTTTTACACATTTTGGATTATAATCACATTAAAATGAGTTTTACGCTTGAAAAACTTGAATCAAAGTTAAAAATCTATCATTTTTGAAAACCTTCTCAATCTTCTCAAAATAAAAACCTTCTCAATCGATCCGGATTATATATATATATATATATATATATATATATATATATATATAACAAAAGCGGGGGTCGTTAGCGCACTTAACGGCCGTTAAGCTTCAGGACCAAAAAATAAATAAATTTGGATGAACAGTAAAATAAGAAGAGTTGAATGTACAGTATTAACGATCGTTAAGTAACGATCGTTAACTTTTTTTAAACTTTAATATTAAAATAAAATATTACTCCAACACATAGTTTCTATAATTGGTCCTTCATGTTTGTGAATTATCCTTGGGGTTATCAAGTTACGAGAGTCTTTGAGGTTATCCGTCCGTTGTAAAATTAGTCCTTAACGTAAAACCTCGCGCTCCATAGCCTAGCGCAGGTGCAAAACCTCGTTTTACCCACTTATCGTGCTCCATGTGAGGCGCCGCAAAGAATGGGAAATTGCCATAGAAGAAGCTTCAGAACCTCATCATAATTAAGATCCCTTTTTGCTCTGATTATTTTTTTTCTGTGAAGTTGCAAATCCAGTTAGATTATAGAAGACGTTTTGGCGCAAAATGGCTGAAGACGTCCCCATAAAAGTGTCTAAATTTCTTAATTTTCAAAACATCCACATCAATGATCTCAAGAATGCGTATTACATGAATTGGAAGTTGTACTAAATGGTTGTTCAAAATCAGTTACAAATTTTGGTTTACGCTCACTCCCACCAAATTTGTTTGACAAATTAAAAAAAACAGACTATTATTGGAAAAGAAGAACTATAACCGAGACCTATTGGTGAAAGATAACATGTTTCTATAACAAAACTCAATGTTTATCAAAAAGAGATATATGATCTCATTATGAATGCTTCTGCATCTGAACGGCAGGAGTTAATATGAAAGCACATGAATAAATTCCTTTAAATAACGATAATTAGTGGCCTGCGTTCGGAAGGTAAATTGTTTTGGCGATGGCATCCTCCGGTATTGATTCGTTGTTGCTCATGTCAGGCCAAACCTCACATTCATGATTCAAACTTCACCAAGAACAAACGGATGAGTCGTTGTGTAAGATAAAAAAAATACTCACATGGGAAACATATTAGCTTAGACTGATATGATAATCTGGGATGAAGCCCCGATGTATGATCGTAGCACTTAACGACCGTTAAGCTTCGAGACAAAAAATTAGATGAACAGTAAAATAAGTTGGGATGAACAGTAGAATGTACAGTATTAACGGTCATTAAGTCACGACCGTTAACATTTTTTTAACTTTAATATTAGTTTTTTTTACCCCGACACATATTTTACATAATTGGTCCTTCATGATCGTGAATATCCTTGGGGTTAACAAGCTACAAGAATAGTCCCTGAGGTATCCGTTGATTGCAAAGTTAGTCCTTAATGTAAAACCTCGCGCTCCGCGGCGTAGCGCGGGCACAAAACCTTGTTTTACCCACTTATCATAATGCATGTGAGGCGCTAGGTTTGCTCGGCGATGACAAAGAATGGGAAATTGCCTTAGAAGAAGCTTCGGTTTCGTGAACATCATCATAATTCAGATCCCTCTATGCTCATATTATTATTTATTGTGAAATGGGAAATCTAGTTAGATTATAGAAGACGTTTGGCGTAAAATGGCCGAAGAATCCTGATGACATCAAATAACGTTACATTTATACCATCATTTATTCCGAATAAATTATCCACTTTCATATAATTATTGCAAGAATCGTTACTTAAAGTTGTAAATTGCAGTAATTACGGAGTGATTTGTGAAGACATGCTAAAAGGCTCACTTTTTGGAGCTTAAACAATGATATTTGAAGATTGCTTATTTCTGCTCAATACGCCGTATCCAGAAATGAAGATACGGCGTATCAGCGCCTGGATTTCACAAGAAAACACGTTTGTTCAATTCCCTATACGGCGTATCTTGCATATCTACATACGTCGTATCCAGCTGGATAAACATTCAAAGATTTGGTAATAAATATAATTTGGGAAGGATATATCTAATTGATTATGAACGTAGTGCGCACTCCAAGAAAAACACCCCTATACGCCGTATTGGCCTCATTCAATATGACGTATCCATCAATTTTCAGAGGCTATAAATAGAAGTCTCAAAAACGAGTTTTCAGTGTGCACAATATGTGCACAATATGAACAATACAAGTAAGTAAGTAAATGACAAGTGATAACGTATAGTATGAGCACCAAGCTTACTGGGCTTAGTTCATAATATACGTATATGGGCCCAGGCCCAATACAACAACCCCTAGCCTTCACCTGCTTGTGACCACCGAATTTCAGTAGATTTGAAAAAACAAATTCCCCCTTTCTTAGCCACCTTCACAAACATACACATTGCAAATTGAAGACAATAAAAGGTGTAAAGTGTTGTCACAAATATCAATAGATGATCGACAGTGGTCAATATCATCTAAGGTGATTCTTTAGCATGTACCTTTTTTTGAATTGATCTTCCTTCTATCATAATTACTACGACCTGATAACTTGATCTCTCCGATCACTCAATGTTATAATGAGATTTTATAATATGGCGAAAATCATACAACCTATCTTAAGGAATTACTAAAATTGCCAAGCTTGGTTCTTACGTTGAATAAAAAAAGCTTAAACTTTGATTTCCTTTCTGTACCTCAGCAAGAACGGCTTCCGTGGCAAAAAAAAATGCCACGACCAGTTGCGGCCTAAAAGAACAAATGAAAACTGATTTGGATATAAAAAGCGGAAGACAACAAATTAATATCAAACTTTTACAAACCACTAAATAACAGTTTTAGTACCAGGAACCCAACAACTTGTCTTATGTATCTGAGCTCATCCCAAGGTGAGCCTGCATACTGAAACTTGATTTTTCAAAAGCCAGATAAAGAACTACAAACAACATGAAAAAATAAAGACCAAAAAGAACTTTGACCTCTTTAGTTGCTTTGTAGCACCCCTTTTCCAATTCAGACAACCCTATGGTACCTACAAATACATACATGTGATTTAAGAAAATTTATAAGAGCAATAATTTGAAAAGAGACGTAGAGAGGTTATATTAGTATCAAGTACCTACCTGAATGCACAATTGGTGCTTTCACAAAACTCGCACCTTCAAAGATGAACATAGTTTTCACAGATGTACAGTATGTTAATTTACGTTTACTCAAGAAATCCATTTAGGGTTATGAGCTAGAGGTATTCTTGATTAAAAAGCCACGTATATCTTGATATATTTTTGAAAAATAAAAGATATCAACATGGTTCTTTTAGAAGATATTATTATAGTTTCAGATAGTAAAACAAAAATGATGGCTTGGCTCAGTTGGTTAAGATCGTTACATGTTAATCATAGGTCATGAGTTCAAATCTTACCATTGACAATATTTTTAAAATAATTTTGTAATTTATTAAAATTTAAATAAAAATTGAAATACGAAATTATTTATAAAAAAAATTATTAGAAGAAAAAAAATCGTAATTTGATTAAAAAAATCCATGTGCCATGTCATCGTTGAGGTGGCGTTGAGTCACTATTTCATATTAATCCAGTCATAGTTAGCCCCATATATAATTATATATATATATATATATATATATAGGGATGGGATCATGAGAAAACCTCATCTTGGTGGAAAACCTAGAAAACCCTTCCATCACCATTGGATCAAGTATCTTTCCCTTCTTTTTTTTCACACCAAACTATAGGGGGCTATTTGTAACTTTTTTTTATTCTTTAAAGGTGAGATTGCATTTCATTTAATTTTATATATTTATATAAACTTACATTATTATTAATTTAAAAAAATTAAAAAAATCCGAATAATTTTTTTTTTAAATTTCGAATTTTTTTGTTTTAAGTAACAATACTACGCAATACAAAATGTGCTTTGATATTTCTATGCGTACTTTCAGTTATCTGTATGACTATTATTACTTCATATTTAAAAGTTTTAGTATAAAAACAATGGTAATTATAAAGATAATGTACAGTGACTTCGGCGTTATCTTTCGTTTCTCGTATTGAGCTTCATTTATTGGTGTCAAAGTTGTTGGAAAATATGAAGTTTTCATGTTGTGCTTATTGCTTTGTTCCTCTTTGTAGCCAAAGACGAGAGCAAAGACAATGATATTGTTAGTTTATGGACGATAAATTAATAGATGTGTGTTAGGATCGAACTCAAGATCACGAGATTGCACTCACTACGAGTTAACAATTAATAAATAATATATTTGTTAATTTTACACGTAAACGTTTAACGGTCGTTAAGTATTTAACGGAAAAGACTAACGACCATAAGGATAAGGACATGTACATAATAACATAATTGATGTTACATAATGTTACATAATTATTGTTACTTAATGTTACATAATGTTACATAATTAT
>BQNB010004634.1:12484-106607 GCA_026074375.1 Tanacetum coccineum | reverse complement strand
GTTCAAACCCTTTACTTTCTGCGGGTTTAAACAAAAACGCGACCATGTTATGAGTATCCGTAAACTTTAGATTCGCCATTTGTGCTGGGTTTTGATGATGGATGATAAAATTGAGTTAGGGTTTATGATCAGAGAGTATTTGAAACAGTGAAATCGATTAAATGATTGACTGAAACCCTTAATCGAAGTATTTATGAAAATACCCTCAACAACATTAACTTTCGCCCAGCAGTAGTAAGTTATGCCTAGCAGCATTAACTTTCACCAGCAGTAGTAAGTTATGCCTAGCAGCATTAACTTTGAGTTACCAGTATTAACTCCAATTCTAGTCCAAACACTCTGTCTATTTTTAATATATTCAACTCTCTTTTTGTTTTTCAACTCACAAATTCTCTCAATTCTTTTACTCACCAAATCACTCTGTCAGTTTTTATTCCACAGCTCTCTTTCTGTTTTTATTCTCACTTAATTCTCTTACAAAATACACATTTTCAAAATCTAGATTACCAGTTTTAATGGTACCTTTTCTTGTGATTTTCCCTCCTTTGGGGTTCCCTCCAAAAGCAACATATCCTCTATCTATTTCTTCATAGTCTGTAAGATATGACATGTTCCCTGTCATGTTCCTTGAGCATCCACTATCAATCACTCCTTGATCCTGTAAATCCATTTGTGGATTGCCCTGCACAATAGATAAGAAAATCTGTTTCTTTTGGGGACCCAAGCCATTACTAACTTGGATCTGCCTTGTGCATCAATATAATCAAACTTCTTTAGGGTGATTGATGCACTGTTGTGTTTAGAAACATGGTCTAAAACTTTAGTCTTTGGTTTCCAAACCCAACAAGTTGAGGCCTTAACAGCATTAACATTATTTCTCTTAATAGCGTTAACTACTGCTTTTGGCCTAGCAGTATTAATTTTTTTACCACTAACAGTATTAACCTTTTGATCAATATTACTATTTTTGAATGATGTGTTCTTATGAATGGGCCTCTTAACAGTTGAATGTGCTGTTTTAGAAAGATATGACATTGGTCTAGCAACATTCACTGTTGTTTTTGAGTGAGCGGTATTAACTTGTCTAGCAGTATTAACTGATACTAAACCAGACTTCATTAGTACTGCTCTTGGAACTAAGTTCTTTTTAGCACAGAGGTGAGTCTTTTTAGCAAAATTTTAATGATTCGCCCTTTGAGTATTGTTCCAAACAGGTTTTACCATCTTTTGATTTTGAAACTGTTGTTGATGGTAATTGCAATCAACTTGCAAATGATCAAAGCTTCCACACTCATAACAGGCCTTTTTAAACATCTCAAAATTGCTCCCTAGTTTTTGAGACATCATATTGTTCTAATTTCTTTGATTGCCTCTTGGAATGTGAGTGTTTTGCCTATGTTTCTCAACTTGTTTAACAGTTTTCCTAGTAGTTTTCTCTTGTTGCTTAGGTTTGACAAACTCTATCTTAGAAATACTAGGCTTAATTAATTTCTTTTCAATTTTAGGCTGAGACACATCCTCTTCCTCATTATCTGACACCCAATCTTCAATAATTAGGGAATCATCAGACTTCCTAACTACCTTAGACACTTCTTCATCAAACTTTCTATTCTTAACTACAGGCTTATTAACAAACTCATCTAAACCAGTAAAAGACAAATCAGGTGTTTGAGGCATGAAATTTCCTGTGTAGGGAGGTATCAGGTTTTGGAGGCATAAATTTTCTTATATAGGGAGGTGGAATAGTATTATACCCTAAACCTGTTTTGCACTTATCAACTATCTGACAGTCTATTAGTTTGCTTAAGCTTTTAGATAAATTCTCATATTTTTCTACTGTTAGCTGAATTTCATCTTTTTGTTTTTGAGCCAGTTCCAACTTCCTCTAAGCTCTGTAATGGCTACTCTCTTAAATGAATCTTCCCACGTTTTAAGAGCTTTATATCTCTTTCATAAACAGGCTCATTTTTTTATAACTATAATTCTTGCTCTACAGACTCTATAACCTGTTTTATAAGTAATAACATTTATCCTTAGATATCCTATAAGTCTTTTAACAGTTTTTCAATTTGTCTTTTAGTAAATTTTAACAATTTTCAAACAAGATGATGAACAGTTTGAGAATAAGTAGATACCTCAAGTTAGAACTTGTAGAAGAGTAAAGCTATTGAGTGCAAAGTTAGTTGGGACATTCTTCTGCTTGATTAATCTAATCATAACACCAAGACCAACACATTGAGATCAAAGCTTTAGAGGTATTTTTCTGCACCTGTGCACAACCCAAATTGTGTGTCTCCCTATTCTTGTTTTCTTGGTTCCTTGAAGCCCTACACTCCCATGCAAAGTGTCCCCTTTTGTGGCAATTGTAACACTCCACCTTGGACTTATCAAACCCAATGGTCTCATTACCAATAACAGTAAGCTTTCTTCCAGTGTTATTTAAGAATCTCCTCGCCCTCATTGTTAGCATAGCCATCTGCCACCTTAAATCAATCTCTTCTAAATCATCAGGATAATTTGTTATTAGTCCATATAGTCAAGTTGTGACTGTTTGGTTGACTTGCAGAAGAAATCACAGTGATAACAGCATCACTCAAGTTAATCAATTTTGAAGAGTTAACAGTCAAGTAGCTAGAGTGCTAGCAGTTTCAACACCATGAGCAGTGATTTAACTTCCTCCATTTTTAACACTGTATGGTCGGAGGGCGTAGTGGTATGATGCTAGTGTTGAGGACAGAATGCTACATTTTGTGTGTTTGAGCTTATGTCAGACTACAGAGTGTGACATCACATCATGGAGTGAGCTCTGGTTCATAGATCTTCAGGTTGTTGTAAAGATCATCCAGCTTAATGTATCTATCTCTATGCATGGTTCCACATACAATTGTATTGTGATTTTCCATTCTGGTGACAGACTTCTTAAGAACTTCTGATTCATATCTTCCTTGGATATACTGTCACCATGAATCTCTAACCGTATCTAATAACTTTTTGAAGCCTATCAAAGGTTTTAACTAACACCATCTGGCTAGATGAAGTAAAATTTTCATACAACACTGACTGCTTTAGTAAGATTCTCTGAGTCTTTTTGGTGTGAAGCATTCCTCTAAAACCTCTATCTTAATAGCCTGCAAAGCAATGACTTGGCATCTTTGATGGATTTAAACTTCAATTAATGTTCATTAGGGATACCCATCAATAAAGTGCTTCTTGCCTTTAGATCTAATCTCATTTGTGCCTTTTCTTCAGCAAGTGTTAAAGGGCGATAATAGTAGTCTCAACACCTTCAACAACGTATTTATTGGAGGTGCATTACCATTATCTATGACTGTCCCCACAAAGAATAATCAATCAACTGGATGTACGATCCACCTCCATCCGTCCAAGAGCTCAACTCACCTGGGTTTGAGCATAGGCACTTTTGATGCAGCCACCATATGTAACTTAGATTCTTGATCCATGTCTTTTAGCAAATATTCCTCAAAAGCTACAAGCTCTGATACACTTCAATGTATCTTGAATTCCATAGCTTGTGTAAGGATAGTTATTTATGCTAGATAATTTCTAAAACCAACCTTAGTTAAGATACTATGTTTGATAATTAGCTAAATATTAATGCGGAATCTAATCTTTAGTATAAGAAGAATTCCTTCAAAGAAACAGTAACACAAGATCACAATTTAATCAACAATAAAAGCACCAATATTATTATTAAAAAAAATACTGAATACTCACCTAGTAATTAGGGTTACAAAACCCTTGAAGCAATGAATGATATCAAAAATCTAAAAGATTTCTAGGATATCTAACTCTGATGCCGCAAGGACCATCCTTTTTACACAAGGAGTCCCAGTATGATTTACAATATATTCCTAAAAACATAGAATAGTTATCTCAAAGATCTATTTTACAAATAACAGTTCTTATCAACTAAGTAATCTTGATCTTTAATAAATCTTTATACTTTCTCTGATAAGTCTTTGATCTCTTCTCTATTAGCATAAACTCTTCTAGCAGTTTTAATCTTTGTAACTTTCATACCAGCAACATTAACTTTCAACACCAACAGTAGTAACTTTTGTACCAGCAACATTAACTGTGTATAAGCAGTTATAAACTACATAGAAAGTTTTATCTTCAATCTTCACACAGCAGTACTAAGTTACAACTAGCACTAGTAATAATACACTGCAAGTAGTAACTTAATACGAGCAGTAGAACTAACAGTAACAAATAACACCTAGCAGTATAACCCCCCCTTTTTTACACTAGCAGTAGAAACTAGCAAGTACTAACTACTTAGCATAATTTTTTTCATTAATATTACTACAACACTAATTTATGCTAAGCAGCATTAACTACAAAACCCTTAGCAGCAATAACTCCTAATATCATCAAGAGTATTTTAATCCTAACAATATCCATGCTAAAACAAGATCTCAGAGGTTATGTGAAGATAAAAGAAAAAAGTTGCCCTATTTGAATGATAAGAGAAAAGAAAGATGAGTGTATGCTTTGAAAGAGATAACACACACACAGGCCATTCTTTTAGCATTATTACAAAATAAATCCACCACCCCTCCTTGGGAAGTATAGATGGGGGTATTTAATCCAAACACAACTAAACTATACTAATTAACTTATCTAGTCCCTGCTTGTTTGGCTATTTATGAACTAAATGTATTCGTAAAGTCAACATAGTTTAATGCTAACAGAAACAAACTTCCCTAATATGTGGGAAAAAACGGAATTACTAACAAATTTTCCTATCAAGTATAATTACAGCGCCCCAAAAAAAAAAAAAATTTTTTTAAAGTCTTTCAAAGTGACTTCCCAAAGCTAAAGATGTCTATTTGAGTTTCTCTTAGTGTGAAACTTGACTCCATCTTGGATCTTTATTGTCTTTACTGTTCTGGAAATAATTATATTTATGACATGAACTAAGATTAACTTCCCATCAATTCTTGCAGCATGGTCTTGAAAAGCTTTTCTTCATAGACTCCTTTTTGGTGAAGTTTCTGAATCACCTTCCCCCCAAACCAACATTCGTATCTTGAGCATATTCTAAAACTTGATGTAGCTTTCAAACCAACTCTATTGTCATTAACCGCGCACATCTAATTATGTAGAAAAAAAGCCACACCATATACTACTGCTACCTAGTCATTAGGGCTTGGTGAATATTCGTTCAGAAGGTACATGCAAGAAACCCAACATCAATACTTTCTCATGTATGAAGTAAAACTTCACAAACCATGCCTAAAAGAAAAGTAGTATACCACTACTCCCACTTGGAAGTTAACATGTAACCAAAGTAGTACATTTTCCCTATGCTGGTTTTGAACTCACAAAAGCCCATGTGTTATGTAAACGCAGCATATACATGAGAAGTTCTTGTCCTTAAAGCACAAATCTTAGAAATACAGAACGAACCATTACCCCTCTTGACTCAGAAACCGTAGAAGGATATGACGCAATAATCAAGAAAACTTGGTATCAAGAGGATCTTAAGGTCTTGGTAAATAATGAAGTCGTTGAGAGAACATTGAGAATTTTTGCTTAGACTGTGAAGTACCATTGACTTGAATAGCACAATAGATACCTGTAAGATTACTGATTATATCGTCAAAACCTTTACACACTCTGCTAACTTACCAACATACATCATAATTTTGTCTGGCAATTGTTTTGACCCAAACTTGGTGAAGTCAACCCCGCTTAATACAAACTTGAAACTAAAGTAAAATCCCTCATATTTTGTGTTAGCTTAAGCATGCATATGTTGATGAAGAAAATTGCAAGATCAATCTATAAGTAGCTCTATTACCTCTGCCATCAAAAGTATAAGAAGTACAACACCTCTTGAAATTATCCACATTGACATCTGCGTGTGACACTGAGTACTACAATGTAACTCCTTTAAGTGATAGTTATCCAGGTCTTCAACCAACCACCCTGACTACTAAAACTAGATAATTCAAGTCTCAATCATAAGTTTTATATGTTCAAGCAAGTCATCAATAGATAGACTAGGTTTAAAGAAAAGGGGTAGAAAATAGAAGGAAGTCTCGATGATGAAATAAGTAGACGCCTTCATGAAACTCACTTGAATGTCAAATAAGGGATACCAAATCAACTCCGTGATCACATGTCATCGTATTCCGAATCCTTAGCCGTTTGTCGTTTTAGTGAATCTTATTCGGATCATTTTAGGATTAAGTGTTGTGTTTGCTTTGGTGTGTTATTATGTTTGATTTATGTCGTATAAGTTCTTGTTCTTGAATGAGGTGTGTGGTTTGTTATGGTAGAATAGTGTCGTTTTAAAAAAAAAATCCAAAGATCCAAAACTGTCCAATACTAGTTTACCAAAAATGGTTCTGTAACGAAATTAAGATAACCAAAAATTATTATCGAATTTGAATTTTGATACTGTCAAATATGAGCAAACCGCTGCATTTAATATTTTAGTAAACCGCTGCTATGATTGTGTCAAATCGCTGGCCAAAGCAACGACCAAACCGCTGACTAAGGTTGACAAACCGCTGGTATTGAGAAATGATCAAACCACTGTCAATAAAGATTCGGCTAAACCGCTAGCTTAGAAAAATGATCAAACCGCTACCAGCTTTCTTCTAAACAGCTACCAAGAGTACAAATGGGCAGAGTAACGTTTAGAGTGACCATGATTAAGGTAAACCGCTGCCAACTTATATAGTAAACCGCTAACCATTTTTGACCAAACTGACACATATAAAGAGTAGCAAACCGCTGGCAAAAAAGGACGAATTTGGGACCACATTACCAAACCGCTACCTTTACTTGATTTTGTTTCTTTGATAACTTTTAACTACAAGACAAAAACTAGTACTTTAATTTTCCAAACCGCCACCTAGAACACGAACTAATATTTTGACATAGGCTTTAAAAATAAGCTCGAATAAGCTACCTAGCAACAAGAATAAGCCATGAAAACTTAATACTAAGTATCATAGTAGAGAAACTCAATGAAAGTAACAGGAACATGTGTTATTATAAAGGCCGAGAATTCGAAACCAAAATCGTGACTAAATAAGCTTATAAAGAAGCCGAACCAACATAAGATTTCAATAAGCTATTTTGCAAAGAAAATAAGCTACGAAATCAAGAACCAAATAAGCTATAGGAGAGAAAAAAGAAAGTACAAGCTTATTCAATCCATTAACCAACAACTATAAACCAAACAAGAGCGTGTATTAGCTTATTAATCAAATAAGCCTTGAGCTAAAGGGCTCAAAATAAGCTCGAAAACACCCTCCACAAGAAAAAGCAAACAACGAACCCAAGATCCTCCTTGGCTTTGGTACCAATTGTTAATAATAAGATATCACTAGCTAACCAAATGCTTGCAGGTCCGGGAGATAATAAGAGAATAAGTTTGCCAATAATTAGATGAAAAAATTCAGGAAAGATATTTGTGATTGTGGCTATGGTAAGAGAGACAACACAACACACACTCACACACCCACACACACCTTTGAGATTATTACAAAATGAATCATCACCCCTCCATGGAAGGATAGAGGGGGGTATTTATAGTCCAAACACATCTAAACTATACTAAATAGTCTGATCTAGTCCCTACGTGTTTGACTATTTATGAACTAATGTAATTCTGAATAAGTCTACGATATTTTAAGGCTAAAACGACTACTCACACGTATAATTGGCTTTATCATTGTTGGGTTTGTGAAAGAGTAAAAGAAAGTATTTATTACTCAAAAATCTAACCTTCCCAAACCATATGAAAAGTCTTTTTTAATTACTCATTGATAACCATCATTAAACTCAAACAACCCTGCACTTCCATTTCCTTTAATAACTGAGTTAAGACTACACACTTAATTGCTATAAATTATTTCTATTTCAATTCTTGTTGTTAATGCTACATTTATATTTTGAACCATCGATGATATCATTAATTCACATTGATTTGTACACTTTTTAAAGCTTTAGTTACAAAACACAAAGCCTTTACATTAAATTATTGTATTCAAGCTTTAGTAGCATGTTGGTCCACACTTAGTCGAGTGTGGGAGTTCATCATATCAAATATCTATAAAGATTATTTTTCAGTCCAATATTATTGAAACATTGAAAGGTACTATTACAAAAACTATATTAAGAATTTATTTTTTTAAACAACAAAGATTAACGTGTTGTTAAGTTGAACAATAAAACTAAAGAAACATGCAAAACATACACATTTGTTGAACTATACGAGAAATTTAAATATATTGTATACATTGATGAAAACATGATACAAATATTTAAACACAAATATGCAACAATAGAAAAGATGTTTATGTTATTAAATTAATGATAAATAATCACAATTAATCTTTACAATGAAGACATAAGACAGGAGCACCAACTGGCCAACGAACGTTGATTTTTAATACATCAATCATTGCAAAACTTAGTGTTGCAAACCGATATCAACAAACATTATTTTGTATAAATATCAAACAACATGCCATATGTGCCTTTTTCATTTTCTTTATTAACAGTCGCAAACTTTCTTTTTCTCTTCATAAGTCAAAGGTTTAAGTTACCATGCGAAGTTAAATAAGGAGTACATAAATATATTGTTTCCCATATTTACTTATAAAATTACAGTTTAAAAAGATCATGTCGTACATACTTTCTTTTTCACATGCGTTTTCCTTTCTACCATAGTGACTACTACTTACTACCTGACACCCATACTTACTACTATCTCATATTTTCTTCCATAACAATTGCACAGTGCACATCATCTATCAAATCACCATATCTTTGACTTTCAAATCACCATATCAAGTATGGAGTACTTTTTCTTTGCGAACAATGTTTATTCAAATAGTTATCAAATTAAACACAAAAGACAAAATATATTTGCAAAAAATTCAGTAGACTAATGAGTAATGAAACTGCAAAATTGTAGGCAATGCACCCCAGAAAATTTTCTATACTAAATTAGTAAAATTACTAATACAACAACATATAAACCAAAAACATGAATTAAATAGAACCATGTATACCAACCTACTTGTTTACTCTGTATTCTTTTCCACACTACATCAATCAATCTGTTTCTTTTTCTCTTTTCCATTTTGCTTTTTGTTTCATGGTCTACAACAACCTACTCCTTTTTTCTTTTTCATTTTTCATTTCTCCATGGTACAACCTCTGAACCCATTCTTATACCTTCATTTCCACCATTAATATCAAAATTAAATGGAAAAGAAGAAAGAAAAACTAAATTTATGCTAATATTTAATAAAAAGACGCAAATGTAACTGTGAGACCTTTGTTTCGGCAAATTGGTGCCTACTCATGTCGTGGCTTTCTTCCTCTTTGTTATGCTCATGCAGGTGACATAATGTGTTATTCCAATGCTTCACATTCTTCCTGATAATCAAACACAAAGCTTTATACATGAGTAGTAAAATAACACTAACAAAGAAAAGAAAGTAAGCAACATATTACAAATGCAAACTATAAACACAAACTTGGCTCAGATCTGAAAGAAAAAAATACAAAAGCATGGAAAATGGTGGCAGTGGTGTATGTTACCTTTCCTGGACAGCAGAGACGGCAGAGTAACGACAGTAGATTGTTGGACAACGATAAAAGAAATAGATTCATTTTCATCTTTGGTACAACAAACAAACCTCAAATATATAGAAGAGATCGACTAACTTTCCATGCCTTGGAATCTCTAAAACTTTTATTGTGAGCTTCCATCTGAACGCGAACCATCCCCAAGGCTACAACAACTACAAAAATTAAACTTAACTAAATCATAAACTACATATTAAAGTAAACACAAACCAAGCTCAAAGTAAATATTTAAAACCAAAATATGTACCTGAGCAAGAGTTGGAATGGATGAGAGAAGATATATAGATAAAAGAGTTGAATTCATTATGGTAAATAATAGAAAGCAAGAGTTTTTTTTATAGTATGTGTTTAACATTGAAGGGTGATGGAGAATAAGAACTTGCGTGGCTATAGATCAAGTTTTAAAATGGAATCAATGGTTGAGGTTTTTTTTTTTCTGCTCATAAATTGTTGTCCAAAACTGGGAAATGTTATTATAGGTAATGGGGTTGTTACAATTCAACTCTTGATTTCCTTTTGCAATTAACCACATCATAATAAATGAGCCAATTGAAAGTCCAAAACCTTCTGATATCCCTTACCATTTACTCAACACTCATTTAACACTCAAGATGCTTATAAGCATGTTAATACAGATTTTTGGGTACAATTATAGAAGCTTGGGGTACTCCTCTTGAAGCCTCTAATTTAATGAGGAGGAACCCAACTCTTTATATATAAATATATATAGATAGAATGAAAATCTTACATCTTAGTGTGATTCAATACAAAGTGAAATACGTTGCTTTTTCGCATTGAAAATATTTCATTTCTTTAATACTTAAATGGTTTGGAAATGTTGTCCTTTGTTTTCCACACTTGTTTGAACTTGAAAAATGTGATCTTGGATTTCCTAAATCATAGTCCATATCTTTTAACCCATATGAATTTGAAAACTTTTGAGATGTAAAAGTTTCATATGATTTTTTCTGATTTCCATATGATTGATTTTGAGAAGTAAATGTTTCGCATGAATGTTATTTCTTTGAATAGTTATTATCTTTTTTCAAAGAATAAGTAATAAATTGAGAAACCTTTTTGGAAATCGGTTTTGAAAATTTACATGTCATAACCTTTTCCGAAACATTTACTTTTTGTTTTGAGATTTAGAAACTTTGAAAATTATTCTTTTTCTGATTAAGAATATCAAACTTTGCTTTCAAAGCATTCTATGAAATTCTCAACTAATTTTATGCTTTTAGTAAAGAAAGATGTAATACAAATTGTGATTCTAAAGAAGCAATTTGTTTCAAAATTGATCTTTTCCGGCTTAAGAATCATCAAATTTATGTGCCAATTTGTATTCGAAAGCAACCTTTTCGTTTTCAAGGTTTTTAAAATAAGTTTCGAATTTGGTTGTTTTCTTTGAAAATTCATTCTTGGCATCATAAAAATAATTTGTTTTTTGTGTTAACATGTTTTTTAGATCCGCAATCTTAGTCACAAAACCCCAATTTTCTTCTTCACAAAACTTCATTTTCTCTCTCATTTTCATTACAAGTTCTGAAATATTTTTCTCAAAGATCAAATTTGTAACGAAAATTTCTGAAACTTTTAATTCATACTCTTCCACAAGTTTTTGTTTCAAAAATTTATTTTTCACTTAGCACTTTAATTTTCTCAATATGCTCATTTTTCTCATTTGAAATAGCATGTTTTTCATTTTCGATTTCTTAAAATTCTCATCACGTTCCTTTCAATAAACATGATTCTTTTTTGTCTATCAATTTCTTTTTCAACTCGTTAATATTTAGCTTAGAATCACTTGTTGAATCATTTTCGCTTGATAATTAATACGTCTCTTGACATCGTTTAAATTCTCGATCTTTGAATATTCCTCGATCAAACATGTTGTAGATGAATTTTTTTAATGAACCCTAGAAAACACTAAGACTTCAACAAGAAACATTGTGCAAAAACGCATATGTCTTCAAAATAATTCCTTCTTCAAGCGTTGAGGTTTTACCATGATTTGAAAAAGAGAACGGTGTTGTTGAAGTTAACTAACGAAGAATCTTGAAAGATTTGATGAAATTGTCACTTTTAGTCCTAGTGAGAGGATGTTTATTACAAATCACGTCCTTTTTTCAACAAAACAAGCTCTTTCTACTTCTGGACTCAAGAGGCGCATGGAGAAGGTTTAGAACAACAAAAATTAACAGCAATAATAATAGTCGGGCTTTAAAAATGGCGCATGGAACTCTCTTGGTTACTCAAATAGAGGGTTCTTTGCAGGGGCGGAGTCAGAAAAAAATTCGAGGGGGGGCAAAAAAAATTTCAACAACTGTATAACTAAAACATAAAGTGGGTCGTCATATATTTTACTGTTTACGTCGTCTTTATAACCATCTTCTGTTTTGATGTGTTACCCCATATTTATATGTCTATGTCTACTTATAATAAAATTAATAAAAATAAAATAAAATTGAAGAAATGAACCCACACAACGTGACTGTTATGTAGAAAATAAGACAAAAAGTGTTTTTCTACGAATGTATTTTATACTTTTGTTTATGTACTATGTCCTTTTTTACTATTTAACTAGTAACAACACTGTTTTTTCTTTCTTCTTCCACCTTCACTTTAACTTCTTATCACCTTTTTTTTTGATATCAAACAAAAAAAACCAATGTAAAAAAACCATTGTTTTTCTCTCTTCTTCCTTCTTCATTACCTCCTTCTTCACCATTTGTATAGGGGGTGGTGGGGGGGGGGGTGATAGTCAAAAAAAAATCTCAAATACTTAAAAGATAACACAACAAGTTTTTTGTGCCCCCTGCCCCCTGTAAACTCTGCCCCCTGTTCTTATGCCTCCAATTTTGTCAAAACTTCTTCCTTTTTCTTAAAATGTAGGGCACAATGTTTTTCCCCAGCACTTTTTGTCTTCAAAATCTTGAACTCCTTATTGTAAATGCTGCATGAAAACTTTGTCCAAGCTATCTTTGTATTATTCACAGTCTTGATATTTCTCAAAAAATAGCTTCATTAATCTTTAAAATGTTCATTTTTTCTTGAATCTTAAATCTTGATCTTTTTCTTTAAGAATGTGGCACACCAAACATTTTGATTTTCAAAAACATCACTTTCTCTTAAACTTTGATTCTCCAAAGACGACGCACCTTTCTTGAAGCTTTTGATGTCACACCCCCAGATGGGCCCTAGACGGAATACGTGTCCGGAGGCGTGACGTTGTTGAGCATCTCAAATACAAAGCATAAGGAGCTACCTATAATGTTAACTTTTAAAAAATAAACACCGTTGCATAAAATTTAAAATAATAAAAAGTTTACAATCAATCAAATTTAAAAGATTTGCAAAAGTTAAAATACGGAAGCTTTAATAAGTTCAACAACGGTATTTAAGATAACATAGATGAAATCTGAAAACTAGTTCGGGCAATTAGACTTCACATAGATCAAGCAACATCTTCCAAACTAAGCACCAGAGAAAAACATGCTTAAAACGGTCAACATAAAGTTGGAGTTGAAGTTCATAGTTTGAGATTGGAAGAAATAGTGGACCACAAGATTTTACACGCATGCGACAGTTATAACAAATACAACTTCACATAAAAGATATTTACGTTGCACCAAGCTCATGACACCGATGCTAATTCTGAGACATAGCTTTCATATAGCTATAGGTTACATAGCCCTAGAGGAAATCCACCGATATATTAACCTATTGAAATTCGACATGACATATATCCGTTTAATCGGGTGCCACGTGGGTAGTGAGCGCTACTCACCCAGATAGGGATAATTAGTCCAAATAGATCTATTTATTCACTCGCTCTCCCTCAACCGGTCCTCCGGTCAAGAGATTAACAGTTCATGATAGTTTTGGGCAATAAGAGGTCCTAAGACGCTAACTTGTGCAAGCACGGTAAACAAGGAAAAGTTCTCATAAGAAAGTACTTGTGTCCGATTTTTAAAAAAACCCCAAGAGCAAGTTTCTTACTCCCAGAAGTTATAAAACATTTGATTCAAAACAAGTAAAAGTGCGAGGCTATGAACTCACCTATATGATATGGTAAAGAGTAACACGTCAAAAGTATGACCTCAAAACGAACTGTGGAACAGCGGGTGAAGACCTAGAATAATACGGTATTTTATTTAGTCTCAAAAAGTTAACATAAGTTATTTGATGCATGAACGTTATATTATTCATTTTTTGTAAACGATATTTGTGTATTAAAACAGTATGAGTCCGGTTTTTATGAAAGAGGTCCTCAAGTTGTAAGTAAGTAAGTATATAAAAATTATATTAGTTTATATAAATATATATTATATTATTAATTAACGTATCAAATAAAAATTATTATTTAAAATTTGACATTTCTAAATCGATAAGTAATTTATTCTAAAACATTTTATTATTTATGTTTTCTAAGAAATTTCTAAGTAGAAGGTTTTTACAAAAAATTTGACATGACATGTTCGTGTTTACATATTTTTCCAAAGTCATAGACTTTATCAAAAACAAATTTCAAACCATTTCCAAATCAAAATTTACATTTTACAAACTTTACACAATCGTTTTCCGTTTAAAACAAGTCTAACGAGTCACTAAAACTCTTATTGGGCTTTTAGGCCCACTAAGCCTTTAATATGCCAAAGTACAAAATAAATAAGTCTGATACACTAAAAAGATAACAAACAAGTTCTAGGTTCATCAATAAGCTACCACAAGCTCATAATAAGCCAAGACAAATAAGCCAAACCCATAAGCTTATGAATAAGCTTGGGCCGTGGGTTTATGTTATGGGTGACGTGGGCTTGTAGGCCCATTAAGCTTTATTTGAGCTTATTGGTTAAGTCAAATAAACTTAATGTTTTACCCTTACAAAAATAAGCTAGAAATAAGTATACTAAATTTAAGTTACAAGAAATAAGCTTAAGATAATATTTCTTTATGTTTTCCTTATTTATTCGTGTATATGTATATGCTAAAATAAGTTCAAATAATCAAACAAGCTCTCAAATAAGCTCACAAATATAAGCCGAATACAAAAAGCTCAAAAGTACAAGTATTATTACATAAAAATAACCACGATCACAAAACTATAATTTCCTTGTATTTATTCTTAAAATTTTTGAACCACAACTATAACCTTTTAAGGTTTATGTATTTTCAAAATCATTCTTGTTATAAAACAAGATGTACAACAAAGGTTTATGCATCAAGAAGAGTAGAAAAGTACAAGTTATTTGAGGATTTGGAGACTTACAAAGAAAAATGATTTTTAGAGATGAACAAAGATCGAGAACAACCCAAACGTTGTTTATTTTATACCCGAATGATCTTAAATGATCAAGCCTTCAACTATTCTTCAAATGTAAATGATTGAAAGTGAAAAATGTATGGTTTTGTATGTTTTTGTGTTGGTTCGTGTGTAGGGAGAGACAAAGAGAGAAAATGAATCTTGTGTGTGTGAAATGTGTGCAAGAAATGAGAAGCACATGAATATAACTACAAGGATCACACACACATACACACACTCCTTGTGTGTCATTCAGTTAGGGGACAAGAATAGGGGGACCAAAATGATCTTCCTATCACATTAATTCAAGTACAAGTCCTTTACCTTAATTCAAGCTAGTATGTCTAGGAATAAAGTTCAAAATTTGAATCCTATGCATGTATATACATGTATATCCGGTTGCAAATGAGACCAAGGGGGGACCAAAATGGTCTTAATTATTTTAGGATCACTAGTGCTAGATATTGGATTAATTCTCAAGCATGCATGCACATCAAATGTTACTTGTAATATTCGGGATACGCAAATATTGAAAACTGACTCGCTCGTTCTTACCCCTGATTATGTACCAATAAATACGAATACACAACAAGGATCAGAATCCGCGAGACCAATAAAACCGGAAGCAGTATAGAGTGTCCCCGGGTCGTTATGTCCCAACGAGGCTTGAATGGAAAATCGAAAGACGAATTGATAATCGATGTTTGAATAAGACAAGGAATGATTGGGCACTAACACTAATAAGCAAATGCACGAGAAAAGAAACAAGGAAAATAAGCTAAAGCATGAATAAAGGCTAGGAATGGTGAAAACACTAAAACTTTTATACTAAGACACAAATAAGCTCAAATAAGCTTAAGACAAATCAAATAAGCTAAACTAAGCTCTAAATAAGCAAATTCAAAAAAACAATTAAGCTAAATTAAGCAAGAAAAACTCAGCAGTACTAACAACAGAACTAACAGTATTAACCAACAGTACTAACTTGGAGTTAGTACCGCCAGCTTTAAGTTAGTACTGCTAGCTTTAATAAAACACAATGAAACAAGAAATAAGCAAATAAGCTAAAACAGATAATTAACTACCCCTAATAAGTACTCAGGCATAGGAATAAGCAACTGCAATAAGCTAGAATGGAGAATAAGCTAAAAAGCTACAAACTGTTAAACTATTGAAAATACTTTGAAAAGGAAAATAAGCTTAAATAAGCTTACTCTTAAAGATAGCAAAGGAAAATGGTTTAATCTACTCTTAAAAGCTAAGGAAATCTCAAATAAGCAGAAATAATAAGCTGATAAGCTAAAATGAACCACCAGTACTAACAGTATTAACTATCAGTACTAACTTGGAGTTAGTACTGCTAGCTTTAGTTAGTACTGCTAGTGAAAAATCCCAAAAGAGAACTAGCAGTACTAACTCTGGGTTAGTACTGCTAGTGAAAAATATCCCTTAAAGTTTTCAAAAATCATTTTTCTTTGTATTTTAAGCTGATTTGATCCTAAGTTGGTTAAAAACAGATTATCAAAGAACAAAATAAGACATTTATAATCAAGAATAAGCACTTAAATAAGCTGAATTAGTCTAACAGTTTTAACAAATGAACTAACAGTACTAACTAAGAAAGTGATACAAACTATTTTTAAACTAACAACTAAGCAAGATAAGCACTAAACATACTGATAAAGCACAAATAAGTAAATGTAAGTAACAAATAAGCACTAATAAGCAGTTCTACAGTAAATAAGGAAAACAAGAAACAGAGGTACTTACAACACCCTTGCTCAAAACAGGGTCAAACAATGAATCTACAAGCTCTAGCTTGCATAAAACAAGCTAGTAGTGTCCATAAGCCCATCCAGAACTGGCTTATCATCCATAAAATAAGCTGTGGTGTATTTGAGAGTGATTTTCTCTTAACTACTTAACTTTTTAAATTTATTTAATTAAAGCAGCTTATAAACAAGCTGTATTGAGAACTTTTTGAACACACAACAACACAATTAAGAAACTTAACACTTGGAATTGTAAATTGACTTAAAAACTCAAATTTGCATTAAAACTTGAAAGTGTTACAAAGCTGAAAGTAAAAGCTGTAAATGATTTAAGAACTGAAAATTAAACTAAGAAATTCTAAGATTAAAAACTAACTACTAACTAGTTCTAAAGTTTACAAAAGACTCTATTTATAGCCGAAGTCTTCTTTCTTGGGTCTTCCAGTTGTGCTTCTTTTGTGAGAGCAAAAACCAAATGTGCTTGTTGTGTGAGAAGATTCTAAAACAAATCCCAGCCTTCAATTTCTTTTGTGCTTCTTTGGAGTCAATCACAGCCGTCGAAAAGCTTGGAAAGAGGTGAAGGATTGCCAACATGGCACTTATACAGCTGAGGGGTTGATAGAGGAGTGGTTGAAATGATTTATCTAGGGTGTTGAGTGGTTTTGCAGGGTAGAAGTATGGGACGACATCCCTACTCTGTACCTGGGTTTTGTTTTGGGCAGGAAGAATGGAGTTTGGGAAGGTTGGCAGCTTTGGCCCCTCACTTCTTATAACCTTATTGCAAAACTTCGCCCGGTTTGCAATTTCGACCCTTGTCTTTTTCTTTTGTAATACAACTTGAGGTTTGGCAGTTTTAGTCCCTCAAGTTGTATTTTCTTCATGTGTCTGACTTTCGACTTTGACTGACTTTGGCTTCGGATTGACTTTGTCTTTTCCATCCCGTGCTTGGTTTGGTCGTTTTTGGCTTTCTTTTTGAATATCCGTTCCTACACAATTCAAATGCAAAACATACAAATACAATGTATTTTTGGTACGTTTTTAGTCTTTTAAGTCCGTTTTTAATGGAAAATGGTATGTGTAATTAAGCACATACCAGTCCTTATAGTTATAACTTTAAGAAAATGACATTTTCAGCCCCTTTAGTTATAAATTTCAAAAAGTTATGATATATACCCTTTGCATGGAATACTTTTGCAAAACAAGTCTAAAAAGCCATGCAAGCTTATTTTAGGATTCCAAATGATATTTTCAGGTTATAGCTTATTAGAATAAGCTAAAATAAGAAGATTTAACGGAACAAAAGTTTAGAAAAATGATCTGTTAGCTAGAAAACCAAAACAAGTCGTTTTTAGGGTTTTTATTAAAAACACACAGGTTTAAGGATTCAAAGCTTCAAAAAAATAGTTCATACATGATATTAAGAGTATTATGAGCATTATTGTACCTAATATAAGCTTATGGAACAAGATCTTAGGCTTACTTGAGCTAAAATGGGTCAAAATAGGGTTTTCGGGTTTGTACGCCTAGTAACGACTTCAAGAATTTCTTTTTATTAATTATTGGCTTCTATTATGAGCTTAGGGACTTCAATTGATCCTTCTTGGTCTGAGTTAAGAATCCATTGTTGTATTTGATGAATTTTGAGGTGTGAATGAAATGTATGCATGTTTTGGCTATTTATAGGGTTCGAATGACTTAGGGACCAAGTATAGGGATTTTATTAGTGTCATAACTAGCTGAGGTGATTCATGGGAGCTACTAGATGACTAGGAAGAGCTATGAAATGGTAGCAATGCAAGGTGTGTGGTGTTGGAGGGTTTTCGGCTACAAGGTGGTGACAAGAAGGTGTTCTAGAAGTCTTGGAGCTTAAGGTGATGATAAAGGTGCTTGTAAGGTGCTAGGTTGGTTGCTTGATGATGTCATGGAGGTGCTTGAGGTGCTTGGTTGCTAGCTTAGGTTGAAAATGGGTCAAAATGGAAAGAAAATGGTGTCGGGTTTGGTTTTGCCTTTGGGTTAGGATTTAGGGTTTTAATTTGAGTTAGGGTTAGGGTTTAAGATAGTTTAGGGTTTAGGATTAGTGTTAGGATTAAGGTTTAGGGTTTAGGATTAAGGTTTAGGGCTTAATTTTAAGATTTAGGGTTTAGTTTTAGGTTTAAAGTGAAATTAGGGTTTTAGGGTTTCATTTAGGGTTTAGGGTTTTAAAATGTAGATTAGGGTTAGGATTAGGGATAGATTAGGGTTTAGGAGTCATGCATTAAGTACTTGTACCTTGTGTTAAAGAGGTGGAAAGTTTAAACATGGTTTAGGAGCTTAAATGACCTAATTTGACTTTCTTGCATTATTGACTTGTACATTGTGTTTTAGAAAGTTGTAACTTGATTTAGGAGGGAAAAGATATTCAAATGTTATGTACTGATACTTTGTAACACTATGCTTTAAATGCTTTGTACATTCATTAAAATATTCAGTTACATATAATTAAGGTTTTGATATAAACGTTAACGTTTAATGCTTATTTTGATATAACGTTTTGAAAAGTACGTTAAATGGATAATGTACTTGGTAAAAATAATATTAAGATATAGACTTGACATATTAGGATGTTTACATGATATAAACATAGATAGAGATGGCATTGATAGAGGTTGCGTGAGCTCGTTTACTTTAGAGATGCAAGTTACGTTGCATAATGAGATAAAGCAAAAAATTTCCTTGTAAGAAGGTGATATATTTATAATAGATGGATATTACAGTGCATCTAATTTAATAGATGGATATTACAGTGCATCTAATTTAATAGATGAATATTTACATTGATGAAAATTGTGGGTTGTTATAGCGGCCCCCCAATATATTTTAGACTGCCAGTAGATATGGGACTGCCACCAGCAGGACATAATTTGAAACACTTAAAATTTTCTCAAATGGTGCGGTGAACGTGGAAATTAAATTTTCTCAAAACACAAATACAAACACCCCCTTTCCTGCTGCCATTGACGAACACGCACAAAAACCCACCAAAACTCAAAATCAACCATCAAAACATCAAATTGAAGATCAAATCAACACTAATAATCAATCCTAATATCACAAAGATCATCAATTATAAGTCATTTCATCTATTTTCTTTCAATTTGAGTGTAGGGTTCATGATGAACACAAAAATTGAAATTGAGGATTTTTTTGATTTTTCTTTCAATTTTGTACAATTAAGACTACTAGGATACAACGTACAACTAATATACTTCCCATAGACATAGGATTTGCATACATTAGTGAGATTAAATGAAAAATTGATTTTGAACCAAAACCCCAATTTCATTTTCAAATCACTCACGTTAGGAACATAATAAAATTGTTGTTATGCATTGTCAATACAACCTAAAAACGTTTTCAAACACATTCATAATGATCTCATGAACAAATTCTGATATGCATAATTCATATGTATTTTTCAACTTGTTTGGTTGAGCAAAATCAAACTATAGAGCCTTTGGGTTAACTCTTAGGATTTTATATTTAGGCCGAGTTAACCGTTACTCCACATTTGTTGCATATAGACACACACTAAACATCTAGTTAGATAAAGGAACCTGACAAAAATCATCTTATCTTAATTATAGGGGAAATGACTTTGGAAGATGAATTACGGTACACAAAGTCTTACGTTCCAACAATCTCAAATGAAAACTATATTCCTGATATCCTAAAACACATCATTCAAAACCTAGAATATAGGTCAATCCATGAAGGTCGACCTATATCCTCTGAATCCAATAAATACAATAATGTTCAAACCCTTTTTCAAGTTATCAAACTTTCAAAAATATATGAACTTCATGAAGAAATTTGTCCAAGATTTCTACTTGAATTTTATTCCTCAATAGAAATCACTAAAGATGACAATCTAAACATCTTAACATTTTGGACATTGAAAAGAACACTTAAGTTCTCACTCGAGTCATTTGCCTCAACTCTCTCCATTCCATGTGAAGGAGAATGTTCTTACTCTAAAGAACCCTCTCTCGACTCTTTGAAAACTAATCAAGAGTCAAACACCCCTTATCAAACACACATTCCAACACCAAAGGAAATTATCCAATCAATCACAACAACCAAACAAACAATTTTTCCAAACATAATCCTTAAGGAAGACCTTCGTTATGACATGAGATCTTGGAATGAAATCATTCAAGATAATGCTTTTGGCACTAAAAATGACTCACCATTTCTTCATGCATCATCATGTCACATGATGTATTGCATCTTAACAAGTACTCCTTTCAACTTTGCCTACTTTCTAACCAAACGAATTGAAAGGATTAAAAATCAACCAAATTCTCCAATTCCATATGGAAGGATTCTAAATCATCTATATGATCATATCATCAAAATTAATCCTCATCTACGAAAATCGAAATACAAATCATACCGACCATCCATGAAACCTTGGGTCCATCCTACTCATCTCAAATCAATTAACTACACATCCTTTGAAGAAGTTTCAAGTGTTGACTCAAATGATGGTTGAAACATTTCTCTAGAATTATTGCTAGGGATACATGCTATTATTATTACTATGTAATACTATCTTAACCTCTATCATGGATAATCAAGTACGTGTCTAATGTGTCTACATTATTATTCCATGCTTGCTATGCGACATTTAATAAACCTTTAAGTCACTTATATGCTTAAACTTGGGTACATTACATGATTTCTCTTCTCCTTTAGATATATTGTGTGATTCTTGAAGTGATAGAAATGCCATGATCGCCCCTCTAACCACTCAGAACAAGGATTACACTTCTAAAAAATTTCGTGAATCTCCAGAAAACGGTCCCCTTAAATATAGGGCGGCCCCCTAATATATATGGGACCGCCACTGATATAAGGGACCGCCATCAGGAGAAACACAAAATATTCCTGTCCCCTCCTTGTCTGCAACTTTGATCCTATTCTTCCTAGGTCTAGCTGTCCTTTCCCTTCTAAACTAAACACTCATTAGAACTCTCTTCCACCAAAACCATGCCTTTCCCAAAATTCTTCTATATAAACATCATTTTTTTTCTCAAATCACCACCTCTCTTATAAACATCTCCTCAAAGTCTCAATGTCATCTTCTAACAAATCTCCTCGTGACTACTCACGAAAACACAAAAAGGAAATTCTTGAACCCTGGAAACAAAGTCAAAATCTTCCACCATCACCACCTTCTTCTCCACCAAACTCTCCAATCTTTGATATCACTCCTTTGCCTCCTTCTCCTAATTCATCTAATCCTACATCCTCTTTCTTACCTATACAAATCTCTACTCAAAACCATAGTGAAAACTATTTGCATGAACTCCTACACCTTTTAAATCTTCTTAATATCAACATTCAACATGCAATTGAGTTAACTAATCGTTCACCTCCCTCCTCACCATTCACTCATCCTCCTTGTCTAGACCAAGTCAATTTTCATTCGGACTTTTGTCACTGTTGCTTGGGAACTCGTAAAATCTTCAATATCTTAAAAGATGACCTTAACCGAAACAAATCTCTCATCATTGGGCCCTCAACCCTTTTCCCATCATCTATCACTACCAACTCTCCTTAAAATCTCTCCTAAACTTCAAGAATAATTTAATAGTTTCCTTCTATTAGATGTTTTAATATGTTGTGTTTTGGTATGCTTATCTTATGTTGTATCGTCATATATTGTCTTTATGACTATGTATGATCTTCTTAGAATTTGAATGAACTTTATTTATGAGTTTACAAAAGCGTGGATCATAATGTTGAGATATTTGTCATGCTATGTTGGTTTGCACTTGTATTTCTAACATTGTTTTGTAGCAAACAAACTATCATTAGATCGATCTCTTGGTGCCCTGAACAAGGGGGAGCATACATCAAGGGGGAGTCTTTAATCGTCGATTTCTTTCTATCTACTAAAATTCAAAGGTCAACCTTTTTGGATTCGACAAAAAGGGGGAGAAATGGGATTAAACTCATTAGTAATTTACGATATAAACGTTATTTATATTTTTTGACCTCTCAACGTTTTGATAATAACAAAATGTAAAAACGTTTATGATAAAAATAAACGTTTATAAATAACTAATCATAAAATTCTATTTCTAAGATTAATCATTGAAGGTATGGGTAAACAAATCATTAAACATGATTAGTGATCAAGAAAAAAATTTTCTTAAACCTTACATTTCTACAAAAGTGTTTTTATAAAAATATAAAAACAAATTATTTTATTTATAAAAGAAATGTATTATTAAAATAATAAATTTGAAATCAGATTTTTACCCCAAAAATGAAAGGTTCTAAAACAGATAACATAGTCTACGGCGGCCCCCTTATAGGCCTGGCGGCCCCCTTATATATTAGGGACCGCCGCTAGTACAACGGCTCTTTTTGTCTCCTATACATACTGGGCCACTCCATCTGAAAAACAGAACATCTTGCCACAAATTTTCTCAGATCTACTTTTCTCTCTTCTTTCTTTCTTTCTAAAACACATATATTGATCACTAACATACCTTGATCTTGTTTCAAGTGATTAATTCTTTCTTCCTCCCTTCTTCTTCTTCTAATCAAGTGCAAGAGAAGAATAATCATATTTTTTACATACGAATTGTTATTAAGTGATCTCCTTCTTCCTCCTCAAGATCACAAGTCTTTATTATATTAACTTTGTATTATTGTGTAGATTGGATTGTGTGTAGATCCAATTGTGTAAATTGTGTATTTGTGTTTTGGATTGTATCTCAATCTAATAGTAGATATCTTGTGAGTGAGTAAAGACTTAGTTAAGTCTTAGATTGGTTCTAGCTAATATTAGAACTCGACATCTAGCTTAGTGTCGGAAAAGGAAGTAAGCTATGTGTAAACGGTTTTCTTCGCCTAAAGGGAGCTTGTTGACATAGTGAAATCTCGAGTGGAGTACTCGGGGAGTGGAGTAGGAACGAAGAGGTGCTTCGTAGCCGAACCACTATAAATCTTGGTGTCTTGGTTTGATTGTTTCTTTCTCTATCTCTCTATATTGTTGTTGTTTACTTAGTTCATTACATTAGATATTTAGTTGTGATTCATATTGTTGATTGATTAACATACAACTCGAATCAAACCATTTTATAAGCAAAGTTTTAAAATGGTCAATTAACTGGTAAACTATTCAACCCCCCTTTTAGTTTCCTACAAGGTAAGATCAGGCTTCTTATCATGCACCAGCTCATATGAGGTTTTGTTATGACGAGTGTGAATGAGGGATCGATTTTGGGTGTAACAAGCGGTAGCAACACCTTCTGCACATAGAAACATCAGAGCCTTGGAAAATATCAGCATTGTCCTAGCAGCCTCCACAATAGTATGGTTCTATCTTTGGACAATGCCATTCTGCTGTGGAGTCCTAGGAACTGATTTTTGGTGAAAAATGCTAACACGTTCATAATATTCAGTCAGAACTTGATTAACAAATTCTGTGCCATTATCGGTACGGATGTATCTGATAGTTTTGTTAAGACCGATTTGTATTTGCTTCAGAAATTTGATGACGGCCTCTGAGGTTTTATCATTCCATCTCAAAAACTTAACCCAAGTAAACCTCGAATAGTCATCTACGATGACTAAGATGTATTTCTTCCCATTAATTGTTTACACACGCATAGGTCCACATAAATCTATATGAAGGGTATTAAGAACTTCCAAGTTGGTGTTTTCAGCTTTGGGTGTGTGGGTATGCTTTTTGCTCTGCCCTAGTTGACATGCGGAGCAAAGATGATCTTTCTCAAACTTCAATCTAGGTAAACCTCTTACTAAATCCTTTCTGGCAAGGTCATTGATGGTACCGAAGTTCAAGTGGTTTAACCGTCGATGCCATAACCATGATTTGTTCTTGGAGGCTTTGGACAACAAGCAGATTGGGGAGGACTTCATCATGTCTTCAACCGAGATAGTGTACAAATTAGAACAATGAGAACCTTTGATTAATTCAACACCATTAGTATAGTGAACATAACATGAGTGCTTTCGAAATGCTACTTCGAGATCAGAGTCACAGAATTTTCTGATAGAAAATAGATTATGTCCCAGTCCTTCCACATAGTATACCCTGGAGATCACACTGTCACCAATCACGTAATCTCCATAACCCATGATAGCCCCAAAGTGGTCATTCCTGAATCTAACTGTCCCGGTGAACTTTTTCATGAAATTCCTGAGCCATGAGCGATCCCCCATCATATGTTTTGAGCAGCCTGAGTCCAAATACCAAAGGACGATCTGTACGACCTGCATTTGCAAACAGACGAAGATGGAGAGTTCAAAAAGTTGGATCCCCAATTTTGGTTGGGTTCCTATTAGTTAGCATGAGCAATGGCCTAATTCTCAGGTGAAGTAGGAAGGCGAACGAGAATTTCCTGGTACTGTTGGTTACTACATTGGTATCTAGTTAGTGGTTTCTGAGCTATGTGACGTAGTTTCTTAGTTATCACAGATTTACTAGTACTAACATTTTTGGTTTGCATAACAGGCACGACTTTGGGTTTAATGAGCCTAGTTAAAAGGCACTGTTCTCCTAAAGTGAATGTTCTTCCCGTAGGCCTCTATTGGTAACCAACACTGGTAAGCACTTTTCCTGTTGCTTTACATACTTGCTTAACTTGCTTTGGTATCCAAATTTGCTTAACTTTGCGCACAACATTTTTAACTAAGGGAGATGCTTTCACAGAATTCAAATAATTAACCACATACATATCATGATTTTCCGAAATAAAGCATTTGTTACATGTGTTGCAAACAGAGCGAGAATTCAAATTAATTACAGTACGCTTAGAGCTAATACTAGAATCAACACGATTCGTGGTTTTCAAACTAGACTTATTGGTCCTAGGGTGTTCTTTTACTTTCTTCTTGTTGACACTCTTAGCCAGCAAAATCCTATTTTTCTTGGTATTACTCCTAGGCTGTGATCCGCTAGCATCAGTGCAACTATTTACTCTTGTAGAAGGAGACACAGGGACATTAGTCTTCTGAATGTTTAGTTTCTCTACATGTTTGTGTGTGTTACTATTTGATGTTTCACATTGGTCCTCAAAAGTAACTTGCTTTTTCCTAGTTAAGGGGATAGCAGCATGGTTTGTATCTCATAGATTGAAGTCTTTCGGATAAGTGCCAATCACATATTCTAACAGTTCCTGAGAGTGTTTAGTGTAAAGGCAAGCAAATGCAAGTGAACCATCTAATGGACTTTCAACCTTAGCTTCCTCTACGATCTCGTGAAGGGTTTCCACACTTTCCTTAAGGTGTTTGAGATAATCTAGATGCACTTCCCTATTGTTCCTATTGCGAGGGGTAATTGGTTCAACATCTATAGCGTACCTACCAGGGGCAAGAATTCTTGGTTTTATAGAATCTATAGTGATGCATTTTAGATTTTCATGCATTTGGGCATTTAGATTCCCATTGTCAGTTACAAGGCAGTTATTTGTTCGATATGTTTAGCACGTGTGATCTTAATATAATCATATAATTCTTTGTAATGCTGCTTAACTTTTTCATTCTCTGCCCGAAAAAGCTTATTTTGTTCTTGGAGAACATTGACTTTTTTAGTTAATTCGGTGATCTAAAATCTAAGGCCCTGAAATCAAGAGTACGGTCTGCTTCACTACGGATCTCTTTTAATTGAGAGATTTGCATTCTTAATTTTTTGATGGCGCTGTCTATTCTTTGAATGGAAGCTTTCATTTTTTCGATTACAAAGATGGAGTCAAAATTAGGTGCATCTCGAGTGGGTGGAGATGTGTTGTGTATAAAACTTTCTTTAAGGTTTTGATATTTTAACTGCAGATTTAAGTGATTTACATCAAGATTGAAAAAATGTTTTACTAATTCAGTATGATCATCCTTTTGAACTTTATCAAGTAATTTAGAAAGCTCGGCTTCAAGTTCCAGACAACGTGTTTAAACAACAGTGTGGGCAGCATGCATTTTAGTAAATCTAGATACATTAAGCTCAGAATACGTTGCAATATAAAACACTTCTTAAGACAAGCAATCGGAAATTGAATTATGATTAGCAATGAGGAGATTTTTCCGCTCAATCTCATCATGCTTCCTATTTACAACATTTTGGTCAACCTCAGCTTCCAACTCTTCAAAAATTTATTTCATTTCTTTAATTTCTTTAGTTAGAGCCTTTTGAATACCCTCAAAATGTTCTTTAAGTATGTTGAAAAATAGAATGACCTTGGTGAGATAACATTACTTGGTTTGTTCAAAACCCCTTTCCCCTTCAGTGAGCCCCGTTGGTGTAATTCTCTTTTTACAAGTTTTTTCAAATTCTGAAAAAAGTTTTATAAGTGTAAAAATATTAATTTTCACTTGACTTTTTGTTAGAAGCACTTTGGGGACAAGCGTTGCAGGTGTATTTAGAGGATACATCATCAACATTTTGATTGGTCATGAAGCTGTGGTTTGCTCTTTGAGAGCTTCTGCTTTCATCTTAATGCGATCCTTGGACCAAATATCTGCTTAGGGGTCAATTATTTATGTGGTGTGAAAGTCGCTAAATAATTCTCTTTCGAGTAATCATGTGGTGCAATCTTAACTTTCTTTTTCACACACTCTGGGTCTTTCATTTTGTCATTTATTTTCTTCCTAGTGATTTCAGCTATCTCTAGGGTATCCTCTGAATTGTGCACTATGGTCGGGACATGATTAGTTTTGATAGTTTCATGAAAATTATATAGAGCAGGCTGAACTTGCTTTGCACGGGTGAGGCATAAGGGGTTCTTGTAGCCAATAGCTACCTTATTCTGTTCATCATAATAGGGCTTTGGTTTACACAACATGTGAACTGTTTGAAGAGACTGGTCTTGTTTGTATAATTTATCCTTGACCTTTTCTTTTAAAGCTTTCATGTCCAAAAATTCTTCAAGGTATTTATTTTCTTTCTGTTTAAAATCCTTTTTCAAAGACGTAACTTCTTCTACCATTGACTTGTTATGGTTAATGGTAGAGGTAAGTTGCAGTTTTACAGAATGAAGTTCCCTTTTCAAATTTTCTTCCTTACGATTACGATCAGCGATAACTATCCTTAATTGTTCATTAATCTTTTGTTCTCTTTCTGTTAATTCAAACTTAGCCCGTCTTTCATACAGTTCAACTTGTTCCTTATATGTCACAAGTTCAGCAGTCAAAGAATTGTCAACTACATTGCTCTGTGTGGTCACAGAGACACATTAGGCAGTCGGTTCATATATATCATTAAGTATCATCATGTATGCATCATTTGGTATAGAAGATACATTACTTTGTACAACTGGCACTGTGTTGTCCTTTGCATTCTGATCATATGGAATCATATTAATATCACTCGTATAATCAGTATGTGAGTCAACAATGTAGTTTAGTTGTACATCGTCATGCATCTCGTGTACTTCATGATGTTCACAAACAACATCCTGATAGTGATCATTATCGTGTACCTCAGATAGAATGTCTGAATCATAAGATAGACAGGCTTCATTATAAATAAGATCTGCGGATGATAGATTTGCCATGAACATGGTCTGTGCAGTAGGAGCCTCATCAACATCAAAATCAAAAGCATCACTGTCATTAGCTTGAAACACATTATCTACATTAAGTGCTAAGTCCTGAACTGGTTGCTCATCCACATCTTCATCAACAACAACATCTTGTCCACCTGCAATAAATAACAACTGCTCTTCATCCAATGCCACCTAATTCTCCTGAGCTTGCATCAGCAACATCTTGTCTTTGAAGTATTCTGAATTCTATAGTCGCTTAGGCTGAGTGTAGTTCCTTGCTATGTGGCCTATACCATTGTAGTTGTAGCACTTAATTTGCCTTGCTTGACCTGGATTTGCATTCCTAACTCTATTCTTAGCTCCCCCATAACTAGCTGCACCTGCACCCTATGCATTGTTCCCTTGACCTCTATTCTATCGACCCTAAACATTCTGAACAACAACCCTGCCATCTTGAACTGTAGCTTGGTTTCTTGTATTTGATGAAGTTCTGAGTTGATTATTTGTTTGAGTTAGGTATGTTTTGTATGATTGGGTGAGTAAGGCAAGTGTGTTGGTTAAGTTCTCAATTAATTTATCCGTTGGAGAGAGTCCTGAGTCAAGTTGAGTGTTGTCAGCAAAGTGTGGTTGAAGATGTGTGGATGGTGGAGTGGTAGATGATTGTGAGTGGTATTGCTGTTGTGAAACATTAAACATCAAGGTGAGAGGATCAACAGTGTGTTGACTAAATCGATCCAACATCATTTTTGTTCTCATTGCATGTGCCTCGTGTTGTTTCAGATAAGCATACAGCTGATCATAGTTGGAGTCCCTCAAGCCTCTATTCAGTTTCACTGCTGTTACAAATCTATCCCATTCAGGTAACATGTTATTAACAAACTTTGAGTTCAACTGCATTCTAGACATGGTCATCTTGATGTTCCGCGTATCGTTGATGAGCTTAGCAAACCAGACATAATAGTCGTGAATGGTTTCTCCATTGTTCTGAAGGAAGTGTTCAAAGTCATCATACAGTTGTGATTTTCGATCTTCTTTTGTTAGTTCTGAACCTTCCAGGAGCATTTTCACATTATCCCAAATGTATTTTGCTTTAGTGTAGTGATTGATGAGAGTGTAGATATCTTTTGGTAACCCTAGAAGTAGGATGTTTGTTGCCCGAATGTCAGCATTATACCTATCTTTATCCTTAAGTGAAAGGCCCGAATAGACTCAAGCTCGTTCGGGACCTAGTTGTTGGGCACCTTCTGTCCCTTTAGCAATTGGGTCTCTAATAGTTCCCATCTGAAAAGGTCCTTCGTCAATCGACTTTAGAATGTTCGCCTCATTCTCTTTACCTTGACAATAAAATCGAATACGTTGTTTCCATGATACAAAGTCAGTCCTATCAAGCATAGGTGGTCGGGTATCGGAACCAACACATTGGATATCTTCCAAAAGATTAGCCATCTTAATTGATTTTGAAATGATTTAAGTTGATCGAACAATGATTAGAGATTGTATGTTAAAAGTGGTGATGTTTATTTAAGTGTTTTGTTGTTTGAGTTTGTTACATTTGTCAAGTTTGAAAAATAGTCCAAATTCCAATCAGTGTACCAACCCGCTGGATTAGTCCTCAAACCGCTATGAAGAAATTATACCAAACCGCTACCACGAAGAAAAATGGCCAGAGGTTTGTTTCCCAAATCGCTATGTGAAAAAGTCTTCAAAAAAAACTTGTAAACCGCTACGGATCAAACCGCTATAATTACCAAATCGCTACTAGTACTAGAGGACAAACCGCTACTGACAAACCTCTGCCTAATAAGATAAATCGCTGTCAGAAATGACAAACCGCTAGAACAGTGTACGATCTGACAAACTGCCAGAACAATGTACTTTCCTGACAAACCGCCAAAACAGTACACCAAACCGCTATGAACAATAGAACACAGTGTACCAAACCGCTGCGAAGAAATACGAACTTTTACACCTTAAAACACCTAAAATTCACCCTTTTGAATGTTTTGACTTGGTTTCTTTTGCACCAATGAGTACTAGAAGGCTATAGCAACTACAAAAATATGTATTTTAACATAAGAAACGTGAAAATCAATGAAACTCAAGAACAAGAGCTAAAACCTCCTAAAACTCAACTTTTGATCTAAACCAAGCACTAAAACGCACACACAAATGATCTAATCATCCCATGAGCTCTGATACCAATTATAGGATATTGGAAATCATAACACAATGGAAGATAGATGGATTAGCCAAATCTAGAGAGAGAAAGTGAGAGAAAAGCTTTCTAGAGAGAGAAAGTGTAACATGTAAATGAAATGACTAACCACCTCTTCCAAGACATGGAAGAGGCTTATATAGTGGCGTACAAAACTGCCTAATGGCCATGGTAGTGGGCTTACACGTTGGGTTTAATACCCAGCCCATTACCGAATGTTATACATTAAACGATTAACTACGAGCTACAATAATCGGTAACATACACGGGGTGACCGAGTCTTTTTCTAATGTCTAACATGGAACAAATCATTTCTCAAGAGATTGTGAATATTGTTGTGAACTCTTTTTAGAATACGAATGCTTTTGTAAATCTGAATTCTTCCATTGCTATGAATGATTCTGTGAATTATGTTGAGATGTGTAATAAGTGTCTGAAACTTAAAGCTGAGCTTATCAAACAACATAAAATGGTTGAAAAAGATGAGTATAATAAACTTTTGAAAATCCATTCTCAACTTTAACAGCGCTGCATTTCTCTTGAACTTGCAATGCAACTCAATAAAGAAATTTTTCAAAAGAATAACACATCTGTGAACTAAAATGAACCTACATTTAATCAAATGTTTGAAGTGAATAATTTAAGAGTTGAGCTTCAAGCAAAAGACAAAACAATCAAAAAATTGAAGGCCCAAATTAAGTGTGTGCCTAAAACTTCTACCAGTGACAATGTGAAAAAGGACATAGATGAGATTGAGACCATCAATATTGAACTGGAACATAGAGTGTGATGACATCAAATAATGTCACTTTATTATATCATTTATCCCATCTATATTGCCCACTTTTATATAATATTTGCATTATTTGGTACTTAATTGCTTTAAAGTTGATAAATACAGTAATTCAGGAGTGTTTTGTGAAGACAAGCTAAAAGGCGCATAATTTAGAGCTAAAACGAAGATATTTGAAGACTGATGAAATTTCACCAATACGCCATATCCAACTTAAGAGATGCGGTGTATCTGCGCCAAGACTTCACAAGAAAACGCGTTTGACCAATTCCCAATACGGCGTATCTATGTTGTCTACATACGCCGTATCCATGAAGATAACTATTCGAAGATACAGTAAATCAAGTAAATTAGGAATGATATCAAAGATTTATTACGAACATAGCACGCACTCCAAGGAATCCAGCCCAATACGCCGCATCGACCTTGCTGGATATGGTGTATCGAGTCTTTTTCAGACACTATAAATAGAAGACTCAAAAACGAGTTTTTAGTGTGCAATATCATATTCTTTATACCATACTCACTAAAGACGAATCTTAGAAGAGAAGATTAGCCACCAAGGTCAAGCATTGATCACGAATCCATGAAGACATCGTGTAATTTTTACTCTCTTAATCATTCGATTTTCATTGTTTGATTACGATTGTATAATTACAATGGTTGTGGGCTAATACCCTCGGGTATTAGCCATCTCAATAAAAGTTCAATGTTTGGTTTGTTTCAAAATCGATTTCTTAATTTATCATTGATTGTTTAATTATGTTTATCACATCATACTTGTTTATGTGTTTGAATATGCAACCTATCATTCAACTGGATCTAGTGATATGGACCAAGTAATCTAGATACCGGGATAGCTCTTCATATCGTGTTTCATATTACTGGACCAATAGGATCACAAATAACGTTCTGTCTTTGTCTTTTGATTATGAGCTTAGTTGGACCGGTAGGTGACCCGTTTATGTTTCAGCAATCATGCTCTTAATTAACTGATAAAGATTGGAATAGTGGACTACCAGTATATAAAACACCGTCAAACAATAAGTGGGTAAAGTCTCGTTGGGCTAGGGTTTTAACAGGATCACCACTGCTTTAATTCTCTAAGATGTATTATAATTAAACTAAAGGATGCTTTATGCGAATGCGTTAATTATGACATGATTAATCGTGTCTAGGTCTTAGGATGATGTCCCGCCTAAGTCTTAAGAATGATATGCCGCTTCGAGATAAGTAAATCATTGCACTAAAACAAACAAACCAGCATTGAACCGGATTTAATATGGCTAATACGATTTTCTATCATTTGGCTTGTACCGCTTTTCTATCTTCTAATCTTCTTCTTTTGTGTTTATTGTGTATTGAATTGGTATTTGTTTCCACCAAACATGTGCCAGTCTCTCAGGCTGAAAACCCCCATATCAATAGACAACGTACATAGCATAGGTTTAACCAGTAAATAGACTAATTAAAATACTGATAGAATATAGGATTAATATTCCACTCTTAGTGTTCGACACCCTACTTACCGTGAACTCCATCTTGACCGGGTACACTGCTCGTTAAAGTGTTGTTTTAGGTTTGTCGGCTAAATATAAATTTATAACTTGATAATCAAATAATTGACCCTACACGATAGCACATCAAGGTATCAAAACTAATTGCTGAAAATGAGCATTTGAAACAGACTTATAAACAGCTTTATGACTCAATTAAAACAACACGTGTTCGAGCAAAAGAGCATAGTGAAGCTTTAATCGATCAATTGAAAAAAAGTCTGTTGAAAATTCTGATTTAAAAGCCTAACTTTAAGAAAAGTTTTTTGTCATAACAGCATTAAAAAATGATCCTAGGAAATTAAAAGGAAAAGACACAGTTGATAATGCTGCCCAAGCATCAGTCGCTACCACTATTGCTCCAGGAATGTATAAGCTTGACCTTATAAAATTGGCTCCTGGGGATAAGAATAATAGGGAAACTTACATATACTACCTTAAGCACACTATGGAACAAGCTGCTATTCTTAGGGAGGTAGTTGAACGAGCCAAATCACTAAACCCTTTAGATAGTGCATCTTACACTGCCTATAAGTATGTTAAGTTGATTTAAGAGTTGCTAGGCTATGTTAGAGATACGTGCCCTGATATTTACAAACCTAGTGAGAAATTAGTTGCGGTTATACCAATGAACAATGTCAAGAAAGTTAGGTTTTTTGAACCTCTCACATCCTCAAACAACACTCAACAGGTAGAGTCATCTAAAACATCAGATTCTAACACACCTGTGTTGTCTTCTACAGGAGTGAATTGTCCTACTAGTACTTGCAGATCACAACCTACAGGTAATAAAAAGAATGATAGGATCTCGCAACCATTAAGTAGTAACGTCAAGAATAAAGTAGAAGCGCAACCTAGGAAAGTTAATAAAAAGAATCGTGTTGTTGAACCTATTTGTGATGCGAATGTTAAGCATACTATGTTGAATACGAATTCTCAGTTAATTTGTGTCACATGTAAGCAATGTATGTTTGATGCTAATCATGATGTGTGTTTTCTTGATGTTGTGAATGAAATGAATATGCGTGCTAAATCTAAATCTAAGTCTAACAAGAAAAGTCAACTGCATAATATTTGGAAACCTACGGGTAAAATATTCACTGAAGTAGGACTTAAGTGGAAACCAACAGGAAGAACTTTCACTTAAGTTGGTAATTCGTGCCCTTTAACTAGGATCACTTCAACTAAAGTAGTGCCTTGTAAGAAAACCACTCCTTAATCAGTAGAAACATCAAAACCAGAGCTTAAAATCTATAGTTGGAGACCCAAACAAATAAAACATGTAGGTTCGAGTAAAGAGGCTAAGATTGTAAAATCTAAAATTGCTAACAACTCGAAACCCAATCATTCTTGGGGATCCAATGCTACAAATATTCCATCGTCGTCTTCTTTTGTTAATGACGGGTTGTTTAAATTGTTCTTTGGTATCTGGACTCTGGGAAGTTTCAAAACATAATGAAAAAAAAAAAAACAAGATAAGGGAAGATATGCTGAGATTGCTCTTAGCTCACCAATTTCGTTCACAAGTTTCTTGGTATGATCAAGTTCGGTAACGACCAGATTGCTAAGATAATGGTGATTATTAGATCATGAATGTCACAATTTCAAGGGTTTATTATGTGGAAGGACTCGGACACAATCTATTCTTAGTTGGTCAATTCTGCGACTCAGATCTTGAAGTAGCTTTCAGAAAACACACATGTTTTGTTTGTAATCTAAAAGGTGTTGATTTACTCTTAAGATCTTGAGAAAATAATCTTTATACATTGTCAATTGGGGATATGATCGCGTCTTCTCTAATTTATCTCTTGTCCAAAGCCTCAAACACAAAATCATGGTTATGGCACCGACGGCTGTCACATTTGAACTTTGGTGCTATTAATCATTTGGCAAGACATGGTCTACGAGGTCTTCCCAAATTAAAATTTGAAAAAGATCATCTGTGTTCGGAATGTGCCATAGGAAAAAGGAAGAAACAATCACATAAACCTAAATCTGAAGACACAAATCAGCAAAAACTATATCTTCTACACATGGATCTTTGTGGGCCTATGCGCATTGCAAGTGTAAATGGGAAAAAGTATATTGGGATTAAAAGCCTTCTTAATGTTGCTAGTATTACTGCTGGTCATATAAGAGTTAATGTTGCTCAGTTGTGTTAGTACTACTAAAGAACTTCAGAGATGCTAAGTGTTTACTACTACTAGTATACAGTTGGTACTACTAGTGTAAAGTTACTACTGTTAGTGCATATTAGTGCAGCTCAGAGACTTAGAAGAAAAACTGCTAAGTAGTTACTACTGCTAGTACAAAAGTTACTACTATTAGTACAAAGTTAATGCTGCTGAAGGAGTTAATGCTGCTAGTGAAGAAGTTAGTACTGTTGAGTTAGTTAGTACTTCTTATGTGATTTATATGAGTTATTTGTGTAAAAGATATGTATAACTTATTTGTTTAAAAGATTTGATATACTTAGGAAAGTATTGTAAGCCGTTTAGGACTCCTTAGTGTATAAAAGGAGGTTCTAAGGCATAGAGTTTGATACGAGTCATTCAAAGAATTATCATAGCTTCAAGGTCTTTAAAACCTTAATACTTTGAGAGTATTCATATTATTAATAATATTGGAGCTTTTGTTTGTTGAATTATATGTTTATATAATTACTGTTTCATTGATAGTTCTTCTTAATATTAAAGATTAGATTCTGCATAATCTTTAATACATTCAAACAAAGTTTCTACTATAGTTGTGTTAGATTTATCTAATATAACTAATCCTTATACAAGCTTAAGGAATTCGATCTATTGAAGTGGGACCAACAAGTGGTATCAGTGCTTGTTGCTTTGAGAAACTTTGCTAGCAGATATGGATCAAGATTCTGCACACATGGTGGTTGCATCCAAAGTTCCCATGCTCAAACCAGGTGAGTTTGAGTTATAGAGGATGAGGATTGAACAATATATTCAGATGATAGACTATGCACTGTGGGAAGTCATAAAGAATGGTGCAACCTTGCCAAAAACACAAGTTGTGGAAGGTGTTACAATAGTGATGCCTATTACATCTACTGAAGATAAGGCTCAGAGAAGATTAGAAGTGAAGGCTCGAAGTACTTTAATGATGTGCATTCCTAATGGACATCAGTTAAAGTTTAACTCTATAAAGGATGCTAAGCTATTACTGGAAGCTGTAGAAAATAGATTTTGTGGGAATGCAGCTACTAAGAAGACTTAAAGAAATCTCTTAAAGCAGCAATATGAAAACTTCACTGCTATAAGCTCAGAGATGCTTGATCAAACCTTTGATAGGCTTTAAAAGCTTAAGAGTCAGTTGGAGCTTTTGGATGAAAAGCTTTCACAAAAAGATGTTAATCAAAAGTTATTAAAAAGCTTGTCATCTGAGTGGAACACACATGTTGTTGTGTGGAGGAATAAAACAGAGTTAGAAACAATGAGCATGGATGATCTCTATAACAACCTCAAGGTGTATGAACCAGAAGTCAAAGGGATGTCTAGCTCAAGTTCAAACACACAGAACATAGCTTTTGTGTCCTCTTCAAATAACAACACTAGCAGCTCTGATGAAGTAGTTAATGCTGCTCATGGAGTTAATACTGCTAGCACTTAAGTTAATATTGCTTACTCTACAAATATTGATAACTTGAGTGATGATGTTATTTGTTCATTCTTTGATAGTTAACCAAATATTCCTCAACTTGCACATGAGGACTTGTAACAAATCTATCTTGATGACATAGAAGAGATAGATTTAAGATGGCAAATGGCCATGTTGACTATGAGGGCTGGAAGGTTTTTGAAGAATACAGGAAGGAAGCTTACTATTAATGGCAATGAGACTATTGGTTTTGATAAGTACAAAGTGGAGTGCTACAACTGCCACAAGAGGGGACATTTTGCTAGAGAGTGCAGAGCTAAAAGAAATCAAGACAACAAGAATAAGGAAAACTCAAGAAGGAGTGTGTCTGTGGAAACATCTACTTCTACAGCTTTGGTGTCATGTGATAGCCTTGGTGGATATGACTGGAGTGATCAGGCAGAGGAAGGGCCTAATTATGCACTCATGGCTTACTCATCTCCAAGTTCTGACTAAGAGGTATCCAATGATTCAAATTGTTTAAAATCTTGTATGGAAACCGTTAAATTACTTAAATTTGAAAATAATCAACTATTAAGAGATTTAGAGAAATCTAATTTAACGGTTTTAGGTTATAAAACATGTTTAGAATCAGTTGAAGAAAAACTTTAACTTTATAAAAAGAATGAGTCTATTTATGTAGAAAACATTAATGGCTTAAAATGGTATAATCAGTAGAAAAAAAACTATTATGAGAGCTTAGGAAAAGCATGAAAAAAGATCAAAAAGAAAAAGATATCATTCAATTAAATGAGAAAATTAGAAAATAGCAACTAAAATATTAAACAAGCTCAATTGAGTGTTAGATTGTTTGATAATTGCAGAAGGTTAGGCTATGAAAAATATAATACAGTTCCTTATGTGATGGTGTGGGTCTCCACTCCCTACACAAGAAATTTCATGCCTCCAATACTTGGTTTGTCTTTTACTGGTTTAGATGAGTTTGTTAATAAGCTTGTAGTTAAGAACAGAAAGTCTGATGAAGAAGTTTCTATGGTAGTTAGGAAGAATAATGATGCCCCAATTATTGAAGAATGGGTGTCAGATAGTGAGGAAGAAAATGTGTCTCAAACTAAAACTGAGAAGAAAACAGTTAAGCCTAGTATTGCTAAGATAGAGTTTGTCAAACCTAAGCAACAAGAGAAAACTGCTAGGAAAACTGTTAAACAAGTTGAGAAACATAGGCAAAACACTCACAGTCCAAGAGACAATCAAAGAAATTGGAACAATATGATGTCTCAAAAACTAGGAAGCAATTTTGAGATGTTTAATAAGGCCTGTTATGTGTGTGGAAGCTTTGATCATTTGCAAGTTGATTGCAATTACCATCAAAAATAGTTTCAAAATCAAAGGATGGTAAAACCTGTTTGGAACAATGCTCAAAGGGTAAATCATCAAAACTTTGCTAAAAAGACTCACCCCTGTGCTAAAAAGAACATGGTTCCAAGAGCAGTACTAATGAAGTCTGGTTTAGTATCAGTTAATACTGCTAGACAAGTTAATGTTGCTCACTCAAAAACAATAGTGAATGCTGCTAGACCAATCTCATATCTTTTTAAAATAGCACATTCAACTGTTAAGAGGCCCATTCATAAGAACACAGCATTTAAAAACACTAATATTAATCAAAGGGTTAATACTGCTAGGGATAAAAAATTTAATACTGCTAGGCCAAAAGTAGTAGTTAATGTTGTTAAGGGAAATAATTTTAATGTTGTTAAGGCCTTAGCTTGTTGGGTTTGGAAACCAAAGACTAAAGTTTTAGACCATGTTTCTAAACATAACAGTGCATCAATCACCCTAAAGAAGTTTAATTATATTGATGCACAAGGCAGATCCAAGTCAGCGATGGCTTGGGTCCCTAAGAGAAACTGATTTTCTTATCTAATGTGTAGGGCAATCCACAAATAGATTTATAGGATCAAGGAGTGATTGATAGTGGATGCTCAAGGCACATGACAGGGAACATGTCATATCTTACAGACTATGAAGAGATAGATGGAGGATATGTTGCTTTTAGAGGAAACCCCAAAGAAAGGTAGGAAAAGGTTTTTCTAGAAGAGTAACACCTTTATTTCTAACAACAGTGGTACAAAACCAACAAGAATTAGGTGAATGTTTAACAATTCCAACTGATCCCTATCACACACCCACCATTACTCAACCATCAACATCTCAACCTTAAAAGACTTAAAAACCTAGGAAGCCTAAGAGAAAGGACACTTAGGTACCTGAGCCTAGTGGTTCTAGTGAACATGTTGCAAATGAGGTTGTCCATAAGGAGTTGAGTGACAGTTTGGTTAGGGCTGCCACTACTGCTTCTAGCATAGAAGCAGAGCAGGACAGTGGTAACATAACTAAGACCCAGTCCAAGGCAACACCGAATGAATCTAGTTGCCTAGGAATTACTTTAGATGGTGGTCCCAGGTGCTAAGAAACCATAGGGGATACAATTGCTCAAACTAGGTTTGAGAATGTATCTAAACATTCCAATGATTCACTGCTTTTAAGAGGTAACACACTTCAAAGTGATGAGGATAGACTTAAACTTGATGAATTGAGGGAACTATGTACCAATTTACAACAAAGGGTTCTTGATTTGGAGAAGATAAAGACCACTCAACAAAATAAAATTGCTAGTTTGAAGAGGAGGGTCAAGAAGCTTGAACAGAAAAAGAGGTCAAGAACTCATGGGCTAAAGAGGTTACACAAAGTTGGTATGTCTAGAAGGGTAGTTTCCTCTGGTGATGAAGAAGATTTGGGTAAGGATGCATCCAAACAAGGGAGGAAGATTAATTCTACTGATGCAGATGAAGACATTACCCAGGTTAATGTTCAAGATAATGCTAATAATGAGATGTTTGATATGGATGCTTTAAATGATGATGAGGTGTTTGTTGCAGAACAAGAAGTTACTAATGAAAAAGACGATGATGGTGAAATTACTTTGGCTCAAGCACTTATAGAAATGAAGAGTACAAAACCCAAGATGAAAAGGGTTGTCATACAAGAGCCAGGTGAATCTACAACAACAAAATCTTCATAACTATCTCACAACAATCATAGGACAAGGGTGAAGGAATAATGATAGAAGAACTTGTGAAGCCTATGAAGAAGAAACATTAAATCAGTTTTGATGAAGAAGTTGCTTTAAAGTTACAAGCTGAATTTGATGAAGAAGAAAGGCTTGTAAGAGAGAAAGCTGAAAAGGAAAAAGAAGCTATTGCATTGACTGAAGAATGGGATGATATTCAGGCTAAGATTGAGGCTGATCATGAATTGGCTTAAAGACTACAAGCAGGGGAGCAAGAAGAGTTGTCTGTTGAAGAAAAGGTAAAATTATTTCAACAACTCTTAGAGCAAAGAAGAAATCACTTTGCTGCTAAGAGAGCAGAAAAGAAAAGAAACAAACCACCAATACAAGCTCAAAAAAGAAAAATCATGTGTAATTACCTAAAGAATATAAACGGAAAGAAGCTCAAAGACTTGAAAAACAAATCTTTTAATTCTATTTAGAAGATGTTTGACAGAGCTTTCAAGAGGGTGAATACATTTGTTGACTTCAGAACAAACTTGGTGGAAGGTAGTTCAAAGAGAGCAGGAGAAGAGTTAGAACAAGAGAGTACTAAGAAGTAGAAGGTGGATGAGGATAAAGACATAGTAGAGCTTCAAAGTTAAATAGAAGTCATTCCAAATAAAGAAGAAGTTGCAATTAATGTTGTACCTTTAGCTATTAAGTCTCCAAGTATTATTGGCTGGAAGATTCACAAAGAAGGAAAGAAAAGCTATTATCAAATAATGAGAGCTGATGGAAAGTCTCAAATGTACAGATATTTAGTCATATGCCTAAAAGTTTTAGCAGGGAAGATTTGGAATATTTGTACAAGTTGATAAAAGCTAAATATGAGTCAACAAGACCAGTGGAAGACTTGGATATGTTGTTATGAGGAGATTTGAAGATAATGTTTGAACCACATGTTGAAGATACAGTATGGAGGAATCAACAAGACTACAAAGTGTTGGAATGGAAGCTGTATGACTCCTGTGGAGTACATTCCTTGAGGATGCAACATGTGTAGATTTACATGCTGGTAGAAAAGAGATATCCCCTTACACCATCCACAATTATAGATATGTTAAACAAGAAGCTTCAAGTTTATTATTTTAGTGAAATGGCATATCAGCTTTTTAAACTTCTCACAAAACAGCTTAAGAATCAATGAATTGTTTAGAAGCATCCTCTTGGTGAATATGGAGCTTTTAAATGAAGAAACTTGAGATTTTGAAGATAAATATCAAGTTAAGGGGAGGATTGTTGGGATTAAAAGCCTTCTTAATGTTGCTAGTATTACTGTTGCTCATATTAGAGTTAATGATGCTCAGTTGTGTTAGTACTGCTCAAGAACTTCAGAGAAAAATGCTAAGTGTTTACTACTGCTAGTACACAGTTACTACTGCTAGTGTAAAGTTACTATTGCTAGTGCATATTAGTGCTGCTCAGAGACTTAGAAGAAAAACTGCTAAGTAGTTATTACTACTAGTACAAAAGTTACTACTGTTAGTACAAAGTTAATGTTGCTGAAGGAGTTAATGTTGCTAGTGAAGAAGTTAGTACTGTTGAGTTAGTTAGTACTGCTTATGTGATTTATATGAGTTATTTGTGTAAAAGATATGTATAACTTATTTGTTTAAAAGATTTGATATTCTTAGGAAAGTATTGTAAGCCGTTTAGGACTCCTTGGTGTATAAAAGGAGGTTTAGGGCATATAGTTTGATATGAGTCATTCATAGAATTATCATAGCTTCAAGGTCTTTGTAACCCTAATACTTTGAGAGTATTCGTATTATTACTAATACTGGAACTTTTGTTTGTTGAATTATATGTTCATATAATTACTGTTTCATTGATAGTTCTTCTTAATATTAAAGATTAGATTTCGCATAATCTTTAATACATTCAAACAAAGTTTCTACTATAGTTGTGTTAGATTTATCTAATATAACTAATTCTTATACAAGCTTAAGGAATTCGATCTATTAAAGTAGGACCAATAAAGTACATCCTCGTCATTATGGATGATTACTCTCGATTCACATGGGTGAAGTTTCTAGCATCAAAGGATGAAGCTTCTGATTATATAATCATGTTTCTGAAAATGATACAAGTTAGATTGAATGCACCTGTCAAAAACATCCGTATAGATAATGGAATTGAGTTTGTCAATCAAACTTTGCATAGCTATTATGAGAGTGTCGATGTGACAATCCGTCAAATTCAAGTCGTTATTTTATTCTCGGGTATTAAATATAATTTTCATTTTTATGTTGGAATATGAACTCACGACAAAACCGGAAGAAATTAGGGTTTACGATTGTAATTTACGCGACGTTTACAAAGAATCGGCGAATCCTACGTTAAGCATCGATGATTATAATCTTCATCATTTTCATTTTTCCGTTATGTTTCGCGTTTACGAAAATTCTTGCTAGAACTCGCGTTTCTACCTAAAACCTTACCTTTTCTTAATTTAACTTCACCCTACACTTAAATAAAACTTATAAACTAAAATCAAAAAAAAAATATTTTCTCACCACCCTAGGCCCTATGGCCGGTTGTGGTAAACCACACTCAACCCCACCTCTCTTTTCTATAAACACAATTATCACATTACAACTTTCTATACATGCAAGTAACCTTTCATTTCTTCCACTTTCAAAAATCTCTCTTCTCCTTTCTTCCCTTGTTGGCTGCCGAATTTAACCCCATCACCATCACCATCACACAAAATTTTTCTACTCATTTTTATCCTCTTAACAACATCCATAAGCCTCTTGCAAAGTTTGGTGCAAGTTCTTGAAGATTTGAAGGTGTTTAGGGCTTGTTTTCTTAGGTTTCTTGAGGGTTTTGATTGGGTTTGTGTTAGAAGAGTGTTATCCTCATTAGAAGAAGATTATAAGCTTGGTAATCTTGGATTTCTTGGGTTTGAATTCAGCCAACACAAGAAAGGGGGTTTTTGTTTGATTCACTAGTCTAAATCTTCATTTTTGTAAGCCTAATCTTTCTTTTATTAGTTCTATCTTTTTATTTCTTGTTTTCTTTAATTTTAATCCATGAAAAAGGATGTTTAGGTTCTGTAAATATATATATGATGATGATCTTGAGGGTGTTTTGGATTAGTTATGGCATTGGGTTAGGTCTTAGATAATTAAAATGATGTTTAAAAAGGTTTTGAATGGAAATATTGGGACTGTTTTGAAAATAGTAGCTAAAACGTATCATAGCTCTAAAAATTTAGCTTGGGGTCTGTGATTAATTTTCATAGGTAGTTAGATATATGTCTCAGCTATATTAGATAGTTGAATGCTCAACCAACTCCTCCAGATGAGGGAGATATGGTCAAAATACGAAAATGGGTCAATTATGTACATGTGTTTAGAATACGAGTTAAACTCCAATGTTTTGCCATAAAATAATAGATCTTTTTAATTGGGACAGTATTAGACATCATAAGGAAACCATATCCTTTGACCTCACCTTTATTACTATCTTGGTTTGGGATTTATGGCCATTTTAGTAAAGGGTAAAAATTTTGCTAACTTTCTGTTTTGGGCAACCAGGGGTAAAATGGTCTTTTCACATAGTTATGAAATTTTGTAAATTGTGAGACTGGCATTTCTGGAAACTAGACTCAAATAGCTTTCCAGGGGTGAAATCCTCATCTATAGAACATTTGTGATCTAGGAGATATGAGTCCATGAAATTAAGTTAAATTCAGAAACCTAGTTTTTACGTCTAGTCTAAAAATTATAAAACGTATAGTACACCGGGATAAAATAAAAGTTAGAAGCTAAAACTTGGTAGATGTTCATTTGACTATAAGACCAGGTCACATGTCAATTTGGGAATAAAAAGGACTTGGGTAAGTTCTAGTGAAATGTCATACTTATCTCGGAAACACATCTCATGATCACATGTTTAATTTCTACGTATTGACACTTTCTACGTACTAAATCGCGTCACGTCTTTTAGGAGGTGCTTAGGAGTACTTACCGCTCGCTCAAGACTCATAATCTTTCTGATTTACTTGTTCTTATGGTGAGTTCATAGCCTCGCATTTTATTTAAATTGTTTTATAAACCCGCGAGGGAGATAACATGCTTGTTTTTAAAATAGAACACAAGGGACCCGAATGTATGCTAGTAGCCTTGATTAAATATAATGTTAGCTTAAACTCTGCTAAATAAAAAGTCTCGCGGAAATATCATGTAATTGTTATTGCTGGGAAATACGGCATACCGCTATACATGAAATAGTACTATTTGGATATTGACCACCTCCCAATCCTTGACACTAGATATCGTCCTTGTGTTGGGAACATAACACCACGGATGCATTGTATAGAGAATAATATACACTCATAGCAAGGGTGTCTAGTTGGGCATAATACTAAATATAGTTAGGTACCTATGTCATGGAGGCGTTATAATAATCCCCCCTATAACGTTTATCTGATTCACATCGTTATATCCAGATAATTTTGAAAATTGATACTTGTTGTTTTCGGGGTTGTTATGTTCGAAAATTTTATGTTTATATAATATAAACTCTATGAAATCACTCAACATTATTGTTGACCATTTTAGCATGTTTTATCTCAGGCACTTGAATGTAATTCGGATTATGGATACGTGAATGGGAGGTAGTGCCCCGCAAAAATAATAAATCAATATCAAAAACGTTTGTAAAACATTGTACGATGTTTTAAACTTATTTGGGTACCTGGATGTTAAACTATAATGTATTTCAGAATTAAAGAAATTTTTCTTAAAACGTCTCTTTTTGAGTCATTTTCTATGATTTGAGTTATTGTGCTATGACGTAACACCATTTGACCCTTCCGCTGACATGACGCTAAAATGAGGGTGTTACAGATTGGTATCAGAGCCTAAAGTTATAATATAACAAAAGATTTTCAAAAGTAATAAAATGAAAAACAGAATTTATGAAATCTTTTGACAATAACGGTGCAAGAAAAATCTTCGAATTACGCGACAAGACCGGAATGAGAAGTATTGATTTTTTGATATATATATATGAATTTATATATATGTTGTAAATTTATTAAATATTAATTATGTAATTATTTAATACTAATACGAGATATTTATACGACGCAGATTGTCATGGAGAACCCTAACTCCCCAAACTAAGTAGAACGAAGCTTATTCCCTAAGTAAACCTCAATAATCCAGAACCGACCCACTTACTGGGATGCCCATATCCAACTAAAAGGGTTGACATTCCCAATGATGAGGAGTTAGAAGATTATGATGAGGATGAGGAATAAGAACCTGAAGAAGAACCTGAAGAAGAACCTGAAGAAGAACCTGAGGAATAACCTGAAGAAGAACCTGAGGAAGAACCCCAAAGAAAAGACCGAACCAAATATAATGCATGGTATCATTTTCCTAACATCATAACCTCACAGCTCGGACGAACATGAATGGTTTGGTTAGAGGAGGATGATAATATGAATGTAGAATGTAATGAGAGATATCGAGGATGATGAAATCGAGGGAGTTAGGATGTCGATATGTAGGTTGAATATGAGTCAAGTTGATCTTTCCTAAGATGTGGAGGGATGACCAAACCCCCGCCACCTATAGAATGAGTCTTCTTATTCTGAGCCCCAATGCGGAGTTCCATATGATCTAATCTTCTGAGTCTGATCAGAGACGGAGGAGCATGAAATGCACCTTGTCCTACTGATGGGACTGCTACCCAAAGGCCGTTTGCTATCTGTGATTTCCCGAGGGGTATGTATGAGGGTAAGGAGATCATCTGTTTGCACGTGACTCATCATATGTTTGGCGGAATGGAACCTTGGGCAATAATGCGTGACTTGGAGACTAACCTCATACTCTAGCTAGACAATTGAGGCCTAGTAGAAACCACCGTACTGGAGACTTGCTCTTTTGGACTCAAAGATTAAGATAGGTTAGGAAGGTAAGAAAGATACTTGATTATACTTGGGTACTGTTGGAAAAGACTTTGGTACGAGGTTTTGAGAGATTGAAGATATGTTTCATGAGTAGTGGGGAAATTGCAACTTTGAAGAGAAAGTGTTGAGGAGAATGAGACTAGGTTGGCGTGGCTCGTATGGAGCGTGATACGTGCTTGAGAGGAGTTTGCACAGTCCATTGGTTGGGAACAGAGGGTTTTATGGGAGATGGTTCCGTAAGTGAGCGCGTTTCCCAAGCCGCCCTCGATGATGAGATGATGACATCCGAGGAAGACGTCAAAGAAGTCAGGACAGGATGATGGACCATTCTGGAGCCACGGGGACCGACCAAGTGACTCTTATTAGATTAGTTTATCATTTGGTATATCATTAGTAAAAGTCCTAACAAAAATCTATGTACATTAGTAGGAACTATTCTTTTGGAGTTGTATAACATTAGATGTTACATGTTAAAATAGTACAATGCAACTTGTAACTTGTTGGTGATTAATGAAATGACTATCTTTTGGTTCTAATTCTATGTTGTGTCGTTGTTACCTTTCTTTATTGCTCCTTCTAAATTATTCTTTTTGCGATAGAAATAATTCTCGATTGAAGATCGTTTCTTGCATTAAGGCTCAAAAGTATATCGAGAAGGGTTGTGAGCTATTCTTAGCTCAAGTAACTGAACAAGAATCGAAGGAGAAGCGATTAGAAGATGTTCCTGTTATCTAAGATTTTCCCGAGGTATTTCCTGAAGATTTACCCGGACTTCCGCCACCCAGGCAAGTTGAATTCCGTATTGATCTTATTCCTGGTGCTGCACCTGTGGCGCGTGCGCCATATCGTTTAGCACCAACCGAAATGAAAGAGTTGTCCAAGCAACTGCAATAATTGCTAGAGAAGGGTTTCATTCGACCGAGCTCGTCACTGTGGGGATCTCCCGTGTTGTTTGTGAAAAAGAAGAATGGATCGTTCCGAATGTGCATTGATTACCGTGAACTGAACAAGTTAACGATCAAGAATCGATACCCATTACCGAGGATTGATGATTTATTTGATCAGCTGCAAGGTTCTAGTGTTTATTCAAAGATTGATTTGCGGTCTGGTTATCATCAACTTCGTATACGCGAGGAAGACATTCCAATTACAGCATTTAGAACTCGTTATAGACACTATGAGTTTCAAGTAATGCCTTTTGGACTGACTAATTCACCTGCAGTGTTCATGGACTTGATGAATCGCGTGTGCAAGCCGTATCTTGATAAGTTTGTGATTGTATTCATCGATGACATTCTGATCTATTCCAAGAATAAAGAAGAACATGGTAAACATTTGAGGACTATCTTGAATTTGCTATGGAGCGAAAAGTTGTACGCCAAGTTTTCAAAGTGTGATTTTTGGTTTGATTCCGTGCAATTCCTTGGCCATGTGATAGATAGTAATGGAGTTCATGTTGACCCTGCGAAGATTGAAGCCATTAAAAATTGGGCTGCACCGACTACACCAACAGAAGTGCGACAATTTTTGGGTTTGGCAGGCTATTATCGAAGGTTTATTAAGGAGTTTTTCTCTAATATCCAAGCCATTAACTAAACTCACTCAGAAAAATAAGCCGTATGTGTGGGGCGACGCCGAAGAGGAGGCATTTCAAACATTGAAGCTGAAGTTATGTAGTGCGCCAATACTATCACTACCTGAAGGAAGCGAAGACTTTGTTGTGTTTTGTGATGCGTCTCTTAAAGGATTTGGAGCTGTGTTGATGCAGCGAGAAAAAGTGATTGCATACGCCTCTAGGCAACTTAGAAAGAATGAAGAAAATTTCACGACCCATGACTTGGAGTTGGGAGCGGTGGTTTTTGCTCTTCGACTATGGAGACATTATTTGTATGGCACTAAATGTACGGTATACACCGATCACAAAATCCTACAATATATTTTGGATCAGAAAGAGCTAAATATGAGGCAGCGTAGATGGATCGAACTTCTAAGTGATTACGATTGTGTTATTCGTTATCACCCGGGAAAGGCGAATGTTGTCGCTGATGCGTTGAGCAGGAAGGATAAGGAGCCGATTCGAGTTCGTGCTTTAGTGGTGACGATATATAATAATTTACCCGAACAAATACGAAATGCACAAGTTGAAGCGTGCAAAAAGGAAAATATTGGTGCTGAAGGATTTCATGGCGAAGGGGAGCCGTTTGAAGTTAGATCCGATGGTACGAAATATCTGAAGGGACGAGTATGGTTACCATTATTTAGAGGATTGAGAGACCTAATCATGTTGGAATCTCATAAATCAAAATATTCCATTCATCCTGGATCGGATAAAATGTACCATGATTTGAGAAAGTTATACTGGTGGCCGAATATGAAAGCTGATATTGCGACATATGTCAGTAAGTGCTTGACATGTGCTAAAGTCAAGGCTGAACACCAAAAGCCATCAGGATTACTTCAGCAACCGGAAATCCCTGTTTGGAAATGGGAGAGAATTACGATGGATTTCATTACAAAGCTTCCAAGAACACCATCTGGATATGATTCAATTTGGGTCATTGTTGACAGATTAACTAAATCTGCTCACTTTATTCCGATGAATGAGAAGTACAAAATGGAGAAGCTCACTAGATTGTATTTGAAGGAGATTGTTTGTAGGCACGGGGTGCCTGTGTCAATTATTTCAGACAGAGACCCTCGTTTTGCTTCAAGATTTTGGAGATCTCTTCAAAAATCTTTGGGGACAAATTTGGATATGAGCACTGCTTACCATCCTGAAACTGATGGTCAGAGTGAAAGGACGATACAAACATTGGAAGACATGTTGCGTGCTTGCGTGATTGACTTTGGTAGTGGCTGGGATAAGCACTTACCTTTGGCTGAATTTTCATACAATAATAGTTATCACGCTAGTATTAAAGCTGCACCTTTCGAAGCTCTATACGGAAGGAAATGTAGATCGCCTGTATGTTGGAGTGAAGTTGGAGATGCCCAACTCACGGGACCAGAAATGATTCGTGAAACGACAGAGATGATTGTGCAAATCAAGAACCGATTATTAGCTGCTCGTAGTAGACAGAAAAGTTATGCGGATGTGAGACGTAAACCTTTGGAGTTCGAAGTGGGTGACAAAAGTATTTTCTGAAAAGTATCACCGTGGAAAGGTGTTGTTCGATTTGGGAAACGTGGGAAATTTAGTCCTCGTTATATTAGACCATTCATGATTTTATCAAGAGTGGGTCCGGTGGCATATAAACTAGAATTACTCCTAGAGCTTCAAGGAATACACAATACATTCCATGTGTCGAATTTAAAGAAATATTTATCAGATGAAGATCATATCATTCCACTCGACGAAGTAAGGATCACGAGAAGTTGCACTCATATCGAAGAACCCATTGAAATCATGGATAGGGAAGTAAGGCAACTTAAGCAAAGTCGGATTCCTATAGTTAAAGTTCAATGGAACTCGAGTCGTGGACCGAAATATACTTGGGAACGGGAGGATTAGATGTGGAAGAAATATCCTCATCTCTTTGACTTTAATAAGAAAAGGACGACAAGATGAATTGATCTACAGGGACGAATATCCCTTTTTAGGAGGAAATGCTATGACAAACCGTCAATTTCAAGTCGTTATTTTATTCTCGAGTATTAAATATATTTTTCATTTTTATGTTGAGATATGAACTCACGACTAACCGGGAAGAAATTAGGGCTTACACTTGTAATTTAAGTAACGTTTATGAAGAACCGGCGAATTCTACGTTAAGCATCGACGTTTATATTTTCAAAATGCCGTAGATATAATTTTGTTGCATTCGTTTTTATTTTTCGTGTCTTGTACTATTTTTACATTTTACGAAAAACGACTACAAATCGTACCTTTTTAAATATCGGACTTTGAAAATACCCGCATTTACAAATTATGGGGCAAGTAAGCAACTCACCCCACTAATATTAAACCCCTCATAGGGGCGGCAAAACCAAAGGACAAGTGTCCCTTTGGTAAGCCTTGTTAAGCCTTCACTTATACACTTGGCATTTTAGTCCAAGCATACATAAGCTCATTTTGACCAAACTAAACACACACACTACACACTCTTGCATGTGAAAAAGAGAAACAACACCAAGAACCTCTCCCTTCCCCCTCCTTTTGCCGTGAACCACCACCACCATAACACCAATTCCATACAATTTTATAGATCACAAAATGACCACACTAGTAAAAATGACAACCTAGTATAACCCTTGTATTTTGGAGGTGATTTAAAATAGGCTTTTTCAAGGAAGCTTATATACAAGTTGAGGGCTTGAGATTATCAAGTTTTATAAAGTCTATTGGTGTAAGAAAATAGTGGTCAAAAATAATTTTAGTGAAAGATTCAAGTTTGATGATTAAAGTCTTGTATATTTATGATCATTAGATCATCATCTTCATTTTTATTGTGGTAAAATCTCATGAGTTTTGTTTATGTTTCATTTTGATTTTCAAATGTATATGTATATGTATGATGTATGATGATCAAGTAATAAAAGTGGCCATGCATGTATAGATCTAGGTTAATTATAGCTAAAATAGTCATCTAAAACAAGTGAAAAGATCATTAAATTATTTCTGTAATGAACAGTAATTCTATAAACTCAATAGGTTTGAGGATTGATGATGACATGAGGTCATATATAAATCTCTTATGTACATTGGGCAAATTAGATGATTCCAAGAAAGTAAATAATGAGTGAGATATGGTCAAAACACTAAAACTAGTCAAATCTGGACTTACTGTACAGATTGGGTAAAATGTCATATTTACGGGCTGAACCAATTAAAAAGTGAAAACTATGGGTTCTAGCTAAAGTCATGTAGATTCGAAGCAAAATGGATAATCAACCAACACATTATGGTTGTAAATGGCGTTAAAAATGTGAAAAGTGAAATTTCAGTCCCTAAAATTTGAACATAACCTTTATGTATAATAAGTAACCTTATGTATATAGTAATGACTAAAAGATGGTACTAAAATGAGTCTTGAATCTGTAAAGTGGCTTAAATATTAGGCCAAGCATATAAATATATAAATTATACCATTTACGGTTTATAAATTACGACTATTTTCGTAAACACGAAAGTATATAAAATTTACTACTGACCACGAACCTATATTATTAAGAGTTTTAAAAGGCTAACAACTGATAATAAAAGTATCCCGACCCCGAGAACCCAAAAACTTACAATAAAAGTCGTTTATGAGCTAAAATGGACCCGTAAGGCTTATTGGACCACTAGGCCCAATGTAACAAATTGGACTCTATGGACTTAGCTTTAGGCCCAATCCACTTGGACCTAACTAATGGCTAGACTTGGACCTTTGAGTGATAATATCAACTTAATAACTTAATGGGCTTGCTTAATGGGCCTATTGGGCTTTTTGGACTAATTTGGACAATACTAGTAAAAATGGCAAATAAAAACAAGTTAAAAACCTAGAAAACTTTAAGTGTGATATAAATGTGTGGGGAGGTGGGGGATAAAGGGGGAAAAAAAAACAAGACATGATTTGATAAGAGTATGAATAACCAAATCCGTTTATACCTAAAATAACCCAAATAAACCCAAAACAGACCAAAAGTGGCAAAAATATGCTTGTATTTGTGTTTTGTGTATGCAGGTATGGATAAGTCAAAAATCGCAAGAAAACAGTCAAAAACGGGCAAGCACGGACATGAGAATCAGAAGATTTCAAAAAGAAGCCAAAGAATCAAAGCCGAAGCCAGAAAGTCAAGCTCTAGTCAAATTCTATCAAAGATGTCAATAAATCAACAAAACACCAAAACCCTACCTATGTCTTTTATAAATAACAACTCCAAGGGCCAAACTTGTAATTCCCGAAAGTTATTTATAACTTGAAATAAGGAATAGGAAGAGAGGGACCAAATGTGCAAACTCCCCAAAGTCCAACAGTTTTAACTGTCAAAATAAGGGCGCCAAAAGTTACTATTCACCCGTCGTCCTCCTTTCACCATCCAGGGTAAATCAAAGGGGTTTTCCAAATTAAAGGGTGCTTAGGTCAATTCATGAGCTCTCTAACACAAATGAAGGGACAAATCAGTCTTTATCAAGGGATTACTTAGCCTCTCCCAATCAAAGGCCACGTCAACAATGGTGAAAGCACAATGGAATGTGGGTTTTTGTGCTAAAACACTCACAAAAGAAGCACAAACGTCACATCAATGGAATGACACGCTGGCAATCTTCAGGTGTCCACAGTTTGATCAAACGGCCACAATTGATGCTTGGATGATTGAAGAAATGATTGGTTGAGATTGAAAGATTGGAGGGCAGGGCAAGAGATCCTAGAAGCTTCTTTCAGGACCTATAAATAGGCCTCACTTCTCACACACACGATATCTAGTTTTTAGTAATTTTTAGTCTAGCTTAAATTTCGTATTTTTCTTAAATGTAATTTTCCTTAAAATGTTTTGTAATTTCCTTTTAAGTATTGAAATCAATACTTTCATAATGAACTTTAGTTTAATCATTTATATAAGCTCTCTTTTCAATTTTACTCAAAAGCTCTCTTAAATAAGCCAAAATGACTAAAAAAGCCTAATAAGCTCATTTAAACTCTTTCAACTAAAGCTAAATAGAGCTTATTTTAATTCAGGATTAATCTTACTTAAACCTTAAATCAGTTTAACTTACATTTATAATGGATTTCTATTGGATATGAGCTTTTTGGAGGGGGATCTTAAATTGGAAGAGATCCCAAGGACTTTACCCTAGCTATCTATAGTGCTAGGATCTTGCTAAGCTAGCCTTATTGGTCCTCTTGTTTAGCTAGAGGAGTTAGTAAGTCTCTCTTTCATTTTCCTTTAATTCTAGCTTTAAATAATGATATTATTGCTTTCTATATTTAGATCTGCTTATTTGCTTATTCTTTTTGCTTATTAGTGCTTGTTTGAGTTTTATCTGGCTAAAAATCATCTATAGTTGTTTATCTGTTTTCAATTTTCTTAGTTTAAATCATAGATTTTCATATTATTGTCTTAAAAACCTCTAAAAAACCAAAAATATAGTAAAGTAGCTTAAGTCTTAGATTATTGCTTATTTAGTTGTTAAATCATGCTTATTAAAGTAGTTTTAATCTGTTAATTGTCTGGTAATTAAGCAACTGTTTACTAGATTTTCAAAGTAGTAGCTTAAGCAAAATTGTCTTAGTCTTAAAGTAGTGTTTTTGTTTAAGCTATTTTGATCGTCCCAGAAGTCAAAGTGAGTTTTTGAAATTGTTTTAATCAGCTTAGACATCATTAAAAATCATAAGCAAAAAGTTTTTATAAGTTAGATTGTGAAATTGAAGAAAGTTATGGTTTATTATGTTGATTCTAGCACCAGGGAACCTCTTTTTGAATTTCACTTGTGTAAATTGTTGATCTAATCTCCAATGGCTAGATCTTTCAATTCATTGTGTTAATACACACTACAAGAGTGTGTCCCTTAAGTGCAATGAATTTCCCCTTTAGGAAACCAGCACTTTTGGTTTACATTGTGCAAGAACACCAGTACTAACATAAAGTTAGACTATAAAAAGAATTGCTGTTACTTACACTACCGAGTAACTAAACTAATAAGTTAGTACTATGCAATGCTTTGGTCATAAAGTTAGGAATGGTAACTCTCCTGTAGCTGGTGCTGTTTCAACTACCATGTATTAACTAAATGATTAGTAACGTGCGACGCTTTTGCTTAATTTTTAGTGTAGCGTAAGAAAAGGGTTTGAGTGATCAAGGACGAGTATGAAGGATACTGTGGGAGCGAGACGGGGTGCAGGGCATGATGAGAGCTATAAGCTGGCCGGAGGAAGATTATATAAATAATTTTTAGATCTGTCTATATGTTAGAACGACTATTATTACAATCTCCCTAGTGCGTCTTATCAGATACCTTTATCAGTATACAATAAAATGTAATTCTTAGCTTCCGTAAGCAAATACAAGTACTTAAAAAATCGGATTAACAGATATTGTCAAATGACTCAGCTAGTTGACTATACTGATTCAGTACTTTATAGACACTTGGTATTATTAACAGTCAATGAAATATACATTAACTTATGAAGTTATAGGAGCGGCGATCGACACTCTCAGTAATAACCTAAATCTAAGCTTAAAACTTAGCATATATATTCATATACATGTGATTCGCGTCTAAGGCCGTAAACTCAGATTCTTCAGAGACTCACAGTTTTATGCAATTTTAAGCTTTTAAGCTCATTTGGATTTTGTACTATTTTGCTTATTTACTGAGTGTGCTCAGTTCATGCTTAATTTTAGTTGTTTAAAAGTACTTCGAGCTTAGATTTCTTTGCATTCATAGATAAAGCATTTCATAAGCTTCCTAGAACTCTTTTACTTTTTCACATTAAGCTTAATTTTAGCTTTTAGTAAAACATAGCCCAAACCCCTAGTTTCTGTAACAGCTTTATTGAGAAGCTCTTTTAGAGCTTATCTTTGAGTTTCAGACCATAGTTCCTTTATTAAAGTTGTTCTCCCTAGCTTCCTTTACAACTTTGCTCTTTTAAGTTTTTAGTGATAAGCACTTTTAGAATTTAAGCTTATAATTGGACTTAGTTTGTTGTCGAGGTAGTCCTCAGGGACCATTCCTGTAAATTTTCTGTTTTAGTTGTTTTCCAGTTAATCCTTGCCCGTTAAATGTTTTAGCCCGTTAGTCCTTAAGTCTTTTTACACAGTTTTAACCCTAAGATATTTTTGTTACATTAGTTTATTAAGTTTAAATAATAGTTAGGGTTAATTTAATTAGTTTTAAATTAAACTTTTATAAAAAGATAAAAATTAGTGCTTTTATTTTTAATAATTTTCGCACATTATCTTATCAGTGAAATTTTAGTTTACAATTTTTAAGGATTAAAATTAGTTTACTTGCTTAATTGTCATTATTTGTTGCTTCTTTAATTAGTATAATAGCATATCAAAAATTTTTGCTTCATTCAAATCAGAATCCGAACTAAAATTGGTTTCAATTTCAAACAGTCGTGGAGGAAACGCCCGGTGACCAACTTACCCGGTTTAAATACGATATTATATAATATATTATATATAATTATTTGAGAGCAATTTTATCAAAGTAACTTGGTAATTTCTTTAATTACTCTTAAGGTTATATTTTTTATATATATTTTACGTGAATAAAACTAGCTCAACAATGATCATCATATGAACTACATGTATAACTAATATTACTTAATTATGAGTATTTCGTTAATTTTATCGACTAGAAACCTAAGACCCGTTACAATTTGTATAGGTCTTGGTTGATTGACGCGTCTACTTTCGAAGTTTTTATTCATCGATATTCTCATCCGACATCACTAAGTGAGTTCATAGCCTCACATTTTTACACTTTATTTGTTTTATAAACCTCGCGAGGGAGATAACATACTTTGTTTTTAAAATAGAATCCAAGGGAATTGTATGCAAGTTGCCTTATTAATATTAAAGTTAAGCTTAAATCGCAAGATAAAAGAACTGCAGAAACCATGAATTTTATCTACCAGGAATTGTAGACCTATACATGAAATAGTACTATTTGGAGGCTGCCACCTCCAATCCGTGACGACTGGCTATCGTCAAGTGTCGGGAATATGACACAACGGATGCGTTGTATAAAGAATAATATGCACTCATAGCGAGGGTGTATAGTAGGCATACCTTGGATAGGAACGCCCAACATAATAATGTCAACGTTCAATGTCCATGAGGCTTATAAATAATCCCCCGAATACCTTTGTTTGGCCCACGTTATATCCTGAAGAATATTGAGAAATGATACTTGTGTTCGGAATTTATTGTTTATATATATATAAACTCTATGGATTTACTCAACATTATTGTTGACGTTTTATCACTTTTATCGTAGACCTTGAAGTAATTTCGGCGATGGAGAATTTTGTTTACTTATGGAAACTTAAATGTTTGAAGGCCATTAAATTAAAAGACGTTCGAAATGATTTGCAAAAATGTTGTAAGAATTATGAAACAATTTGGACCTATAATGTAAACTTTATTCGAATGAATGTAATTTAAAACACTCTTTTCGGAGTCGAATTCCTATGCTTGAGTTTTTTTATATTATGAACGTACACCCAAATACCCTTCCGCGAGATAAATAAAAATGGGGGTGATTACAGCATATGTCAATAATTTCAAGAATTTCTAAACAATTGTGACTATTGCAAAATAAAAGGGATCAGTGTTCATTAACATTTAGAAGTTTGTACATTTTCAGCTAACGGTCAATGTTGTTACTTTGATTGTCTCACCCGTAGGATTAATAGTCAATTGGAGTTGGATAACCGACCAATAAATATGAATGAAAGTTGGATGAAGGGATAACAATGCTCAATGATTTAGCATAAAAGGTATAGGCAAAGAAATGAAGGGATGACAATGCTTAATGATTCTGCAAATATTATATTCAGTTTATTGATATCTTTAAAACTATGTTTATACTTTTATCTTGATTAATTTTTGAAGCTAGCCCTCCCATGGGGCGGATCTTAAGGCTACAAAGAAGATTTTTCACCGACTCTAAGTATGTTTTTCTTTTTTTATTTTGTAATTAGCTATATGTAACTTTTTAACATGCGATAAACATCATGATTTTACTTTTTTTAATATGACAAGACTATCAATTGTTTATTTCCTTTAATATCATAGCGTCCACACAAATTTGTCTCAAATCGATGATTATCTGATTGTTTCAAGTTAGTGATTCGTATCCTTGCTTAAAGATCGAACTATATATCCTATAATTAACAAATAGATTATATTAAGTTCTAATAGTTGTTAATGTTTAAATATATGAAAGTATTGAACGTTAACACAACTACAATATATTTGAAAGTATCGCAAGTCAGCACAGCTGGATAGATATATATATGTAGATTTCAACTACAACGAGTCACTGTGCACAACATATTTCATATGACGGTATTTCTATCGAGGATTTTACTACCTCTTTTATATTTTTAACAACTTTTAAAGCTAGCCACACATCGGGCGGGCCTGAGGCTATGTTTTATTAGTTTTTATTGTTGTTACGTCAATGTTTCACAATATAATATGTTTTATTAGTTTTTATTGCTACGTTAATGTCTCATAATATTATCTTATAAACTCTCTTTCTAATTACATTTATTTGTCAGCATTCATCAACCATTGCTTAATTCTAAGCTATAAAACACAAGTAGTATAAGTTTTTTTTATTAACATGATGTTATTTATTCCAAACTACAAACAAGCAAAACATCATTGAACTACTATGTGTTGTAAATGATAACATTAAACAGAAGTCCAACGAAGTTATGTAAATGATAGGCAATAGTTGGAACTTGGAACAACCAAAACAATATCGAAATAACTTACCTATCAGATACAATAACGAAATACAATAACAAACAACTATCAAAATATAAATGTTTCTTCCAACAATAACTTAAAACTCCTTGCCCAACAGACAGGCCTTAAAACTAGTAAGCTAATAAAATGACAGGGATAATAATTAAGCATAATAAATATCAAACATCAACTAATTAGGCGAAGATCAAATAAATCATTAAAAAGAATTAACTAAAATCAAGTTGTGAGAGTTGAAGAATCATGTAAAAATAATGCTAAAATAATGCTCCCGATCTTCTAGTTGGATCCCGTGGTGAACCCCGAAGGGTTCGCCCTATACCCGAATCAAGCACCATTTCAAAATATACTCCCGATCTTCTAGTTGGATCCCACAGAAAAGTCAAGAATGAATGATAAAGTGATCCCCTAAATATGTTCATTCGTTTCAAAATATATAATTAATTAGAGTTTGGGACTTTGGCAAAATTGGCCCTCCATCGTTGTTGACGCAAATAGTTTAATCCTCGAAACTTCATAGAATTTTAGCACATATAGTCCATGTACTTGTCACTAACTACGGCGTAGTTGTATGTTCCCACTATGCCGTAGTTTTTTCCAACGCAACATTTCTTTTATAAGCAAATAATAACTATGGTGTAGTTATATCGATCCAACTACGCCATAGTTCTGCGTCAGCGTAAATTTCCTTTCCATATTAATCAACTACGGTGTAGTCCAAAGGGTCAACTATGTCGTAGTTCTTCATAAACTCGTGTTTCCATTCCATCAATAATCATCTACGGCGTAATCGTAAGGGTCAACTACGCCGTAGTTTCTTCCTGAATGCGGTTTTTGTTGTGTTTTGTCCATTTTGTCATTTTTCCGCATCTTTTCCGTTCCAATGCCTGAATTACCCGAATCTGCAATTTAAATGAATTATGTACCAGATTCATATAAAAAATGATATAAAACAAGGCAATAAACACAGGAATTTGATATATAAAAGTATTAAACATTTAATGTTATCAAATATTCCCCCACTTAACTTCTACTTGCCCTCAAGTAGACTTTTTAAATGATTCTCAAAAAGATATCTCTCAAGTTATCCCAGAATACATGAATTTAAAAATTACCTAAGCTAGAAAATGCTAAACCGAGCACCTTATGAAAGGAAAAACTAATCACACTCATACTCTCACTAATCTTTGTGTTTCATTTTTGGTGATCACTCAACTGCTCAGTCATGGCAAGTATTATATCATAAGCTTGGCAAGAATACTAATCTCCACCACTAGGGTGTAGATGCAACTGTTCTAAAAGGCAATTGGGTTGACACAACACAAATTGGCTTGAACAGGTGAATAATCCTAACAGATACCAATGCTCCAAAATAAGCGACAAAACCACAGATGCTTGCCTAAATCCATAAATGAGACGTATGTGATTGCTTAAATCCTTAACTCGAGAAAGCTAAAGGTTAAAATCATTAAAAGGGTAGGATAAAGACATGGAAAACATTTATAATTGGTGTAACATAAAGACACAAAACAAATAGTTTCTAAAGTCCATAATCAAGGCGTCACCAGTCGCATTCAGTCCCCAAAAGAAAAATACAAGGTCAAGAGTCAAGGGGTCTTCAATAATACACGAGTTAATGCGTATAAAATGCAGTGTAATGTCTTATAATCTCCATAAACTAGGCAAGAAAGACACATTAACTCGGCCTTCATAAACAAAAAAATGATGTGCTATTTTTAAAAAATAATTCGGGTAAAATCAGCACATAATCTAACCAAATACACTCAAAATCACGCATTTCTACCTCCCTTCCTCCCACTTGAGATGTACAATGGCCACATTGTACAAATATAAACTTAAATAGAAAGGAGAGATAGAAATGACACGTGTTTATAAATGCTACCCTCTTACCAACCCAGATAGATCAAAACAACGCCAGCTGTCAAGGAGGGAATACTAAACACAATACTATACGGATAAACTAAAGCGATTTTATATTTACGATCAGCTATAAACAAACTAATAAACATTTTCTTGCATGTTTTTTTATTTTTATCACTTTATCACTTTTCTTTTTTTCTTTTCTCTTTTAATTTTTATTTTTTATGCAAGACAATGATACAAATGAAATAAACATTACAGACACACAAAAGCATCCCTCCACTTAAGATCAACCAGCTTTAAAACCCAATAATCATCAAATAACCTCTATCCTAACCCCGTGACTTTCACTAGTGAAACCAAAATAAACCAACAACTCCTTGACGATGGACTAAAGAAACAAACATATATTGGGTTCAACACAAGGAATGGCTTGACAGGTTGTACTATGGATATCTTGCATTAAAGATGAGTGCAACAAAGGGTTTAACAGGGGGATTTACTAATAAGTATAAAAAGTCAATATACACTATACATAACATGAATGGATGGGCTATTTAGGGTTAATTCTAAAATTTGCCTTTTATCATAGCTACACCGACTACACTAGGTGCAATGCTCATTATCATGGTCTCAAAAAGATATACTAAGCCAAGTTCAAAAGTCTACTATAGCCACCGACACACTCATTTTTATTGAACTTATGTATAAGGGGGAAACGGAAAGGCTTATCCTCACACAAGTAATTATAAAGGGTAGGTATGCCTACAAGTAAAGTCTTAACTAGTTAAGTAATGAAAAACATGTTAATATCTTAGTAATGAAATATTTTTTAGATAAAAACTAGAAAAATAAAGGCAAGTATAATCAAATGGGTGTCTATTTCTAATCCCTTCCCCCTACTTGAGTCAAACAAAGCATATAGAATAAAATTTAGAAGGGTTAGAAAAGAAACAGAAAACTCCCCTGGATTTGTTTAGTATGATAAAGAGACAACATGCTTTAAGCCATGCTCAAAGTCTGCTTCCTCGAGCAACATTCATAATCATAAGGAACTCGTCATCATCATTAGTATAGCATCCAACTAGTCTGGCTTAAAAGGCTTCCTTGCAACTAATAACCATACTAGCACAACTCCATGTGCATCAACCTGTATGGCTGCAAGAAAGACTAATACCAAAATCAAAAGCACCATAGCACAAAATGTACAAGATATTAATACAAGAGATACAATCCTAACTTACTTTTGTAGGAATCACAGTTGTATTTAGCGTATGCAATAAACCTTTTAAACCATTCGATGGCCTGAGTGGACGAGTGAAGCTTTTGAGGGTTTTCAGAGAACATACCCATAAAGTTTATTTACTAATTATACACGGTTTTGTAAAATTTCATATTATTTTGAAAAATAATTTTTATTGCAGGAGTGAACTATGACGTAGTCCATAGGTGTAACTACGCCGTAGTTATGTGGAGTCATAAATTATTTTAAATATATTAGACCAACTACGGCGTAGTCCATGGGTTAAACTACGTTGTAGTTACAATAACTACGCCGTTGTTGTTGTAATCATCACTACTCTTCTTCACATAATCACAAGCTAATATGATCACAAGCATCAAACTCTTCATTGTATTACCCTGCAAATAAAGTTAGTAACACACAAAACCAAACTAAATGCGAAAATAAAACAAAACATAATTAAAAAGATAGGCATGAGGTGCCTCTCACGTAGCGCTTGTTTTTGTTCGAGTCACGAGCTTGACTCCACCCTTATTTATTAAGCAACAGGGTGTTCGTCCCCTTAATTTGGATCAAGCATGGGTGGAAGTAGCAATAAACACCATTCGGGTGTAAATTTGCTACGGGGTAGGGAAATGATAAATTAAAATCATACCATGAAGGAGATGTCATTTCCTTCTTTACCTTATATGGTTGTGTGGAAACTAGAAGGGGGGGAGGGGGTGAATAGTTTACAGGTTCATTTTACGTTTTAAAAGTTTTCTTTCAAAATACTTAGATTCGAGTTGTATGTTCAATCAATCAACAATATGAATCAACAATGTAAATATATAAACTAATACTAAATGACAATGACAAAAATATAAAGAGATAAGGAAAGGCACAATCAAACCAAGACGCCAAGATTTATAGTGGTTCGGCTACGAAGCTCCTCTTCGCCCTACTCCTCTCCACTCCTAGAGTATCCTAGTTTAGATTTCACTATGTCAACAAGCTCCCTTTAGATGGAGAAAACCGTTTACACGTCACTTACGTTATTTTCTGACACTAAGCTAAATGTCGAGTCCTAATCTTAACTAGAACCAATCTACCACTTCACATGCACTACACAATCACAAGATCTACACTATCACACAATCTGAATCACACAATTATACAAGATAATTACAATAGAGATTTGATACTTAAAAGAAGAGATGAGAGATCAGTAAATAACAATTCGTTTCTTGACAAATACGAATATTCTTCTCTTGCACTTGATAGAGAGGAGAGGAGAGATAAGAAGAAGAGATTGGATCACTTGAAACAAGATCAAACAATGTTAGTGATCAAGAGATTTAGTGAGAGAAAGAAGGTTTTTAGAGAGAGAAAGAAGACTGGAAAAATTCGTGCAAAGAGGTATGTTTTTCTGCCAAAAATAGTGTAGTATTTATAAACAGGATTTCCAACGACTAGCTGGCGGCGATCCCGGTGGTTCCAAATATATTTGGGGGCTGCCAGGCTTTTAAGGGGGCCGTTACTAGACTACGGTCCTGTTTTGTCCCTTTATTGTGAGAAGGATGTATCTCGTATAGAAGCCTTCTATTATGGGATGAAAGCACCATATTCAAATTTTATTATTTAAATAAAACATTTTCTTTTATTAAAAAGTATTTTTGTATATTTATTTTGTAGAAATACTTTTGTGAAAATGTAATGGTTAAGAAAGAAATATTTTCTTGATCACTAATCATGCTTAATGATTTGTTTGTACATACCTTAAGTGATCACTAATCTTAGAAATGGAATTTTACGACTAATAATTTGTAAACGTTTATTTTTATCGTAAACGTTTTTCCATTTTGTTATTACCAAATGTTGAGAGGTCAAAAAATATAAATAGCGTTTTTAGACGTTATTTGTATTAACAATCTCCCTCTTTTTGATGATGACAAAATTTAAACTCATTTTGTATAAAATTAAATGTTTCAAGATTATTAATGAGTTTCGTTCCATTTCTCCCCCTTTTTGTCAAATTCAAAATGGATGATCGTCGAATTGTTGTAAAAAGAAAGAAGTCAACAATATCAAGACTCCCCCTTAATGTAGGCTCCCCCTCGTTTGGGGCACCAAGGGATCGATCTTACAAAAATTGTTTGCTACAAAGCAAAGTTAGAGGTACAAGTGCAAGACATATATCTTTAAGCATAACACTAAATTCAAGTCACCCATAAAAGGGTTTCATTCAATAATCAAGAAACTCATACAATAGTAGACATAACTAATTAACTCATACAAGAAGACAAGAACTTATGCATAAAGTTAAGTTAAACAAAGAGTATTAATACTACATAAATCTTAGATGATTCATGATTTATAGGAGATAACTTTTGAGCCAAAGGTTGGGGTGACACATTATGAGATTGTTGAAAACATTTCAAGGTTGAAGTGGAAAGTGTGAAGTGATTCCGGTAGTGAGAAGATACTCAAAATGAGCAAACCTGATGTTCATCTCATCTCTTAAAGTTAAGAAAAGATTTTGGTTGTGAGAACAACATATGAATGCTGACCCATGGTAGTCATGATAGTTATAGTAAAGAGGATGGCCTATGATAGGTGGTTAAGGTTGTGGTGGAGATAGTGGTAATGGAGTATCAAGAATGTGATTAAGAGGGGTGATTGGTGACAAGGAAAGAGTGATGTCTAAGGAGGGATGACTTTGGAGTGGATGTGGATGTGAGGGTCTTGGAGGTGCATCCATGATATTTTTAAGAAAAGAATTAGATGGTTGAGGAGAAGGTGTGTCATTAGAAGTTAGAGGTGAGGATTGAGGTTTTAATTCAAATGAGGAAGAGGTAATACCAAATGTAGAAGAGGTATCTTTGGTTGATGGATTTTTTGATGGTGCATTTGGTGGAGATGGAGAAGAGGAAGTTGTTACGGTAGAAGGTGTGGTGGTAACATCTTCATCACTAGAGATGTTGACAAAGAGTTGTCTAGGTGGGATTATGGTTAGTTTGATTTTCTTAGAAGGATTAGAGGAGGAAGCTTGAGTGGAAGCCATAGAATTAAGATATGAAGAAGATCAAGATGATAAGAAGAGTAGGAAGGATGGCTTATTTAATTAGCAAGCATAGGATTGAAGAGGCAAAATATGAGGGTTAAGAAAATAGATTCCAAAATTGGTTTAGCAAAATGCAAAAAGTATAGTTGTGTCTAGTGGAGAGGATAGTCTAACTGCCCGAAAAATCAGGATAGTCATAAGTAAAATTCCGTTGACACTGAGGCGTCCATATAATATTGTGGCGGTCCTAGATATGTTTGGGGGGCGCCCATTATTTATGGGGGGCGTTCTCTGGAGTAACAAAATTTTTCTAGTTTTTCCTAATTTTTGTAAATCCTATATAGAAAAAGTTTCCCAGATTTTCCCTTTTCTAGTCAATTCTATTTCACCATGAATCATCTAATACTTAATAATCAAATTCATAAAACTAACTATCCTAAATTCTATTAAAGAAGCACATATAGGCATATTAACTAAGAGATAATCATGCATAATATCACATAAGTAACCGTAGTGTATCAAGGTGCATGCAAGCAAGGATTTTGGATGATAAAATGGAATGATCATCCAATGAAAGTTATGTTGCCCGTACTACGTACTATGTTACTACTAAATAGCATAAGTTTAATTACCTAAGCATAATAAAGTAGTAAAAATAATTAATATTGTCATATAGCAATTTTCCAAATTGCTCATTTCTTCTTCATGTTTCTCCACAAGTTCCCGAGGCCTTTTCCGATTGATCTTAATCCTCCACGATGCTCATCTCGTAACTGAACTTGACGGTTGATGATTTCGGTTTGGCGGGTGTAAAATGGTTCCACGTGAGGGTCAATGTTTGGTGGGTTTTGAAATACTTGAGGAATGTCATTTGTTAGAGAATTAACAAAGCGAGTGGTAGAGGGAGTGCTTGCACGCAAGGTCCCGTCGTCATTTCCATCATCATCATCGTTGAGATGAGAAGAAGATGGTTGTTGAAGGCGGAGGAAGAAGAAGTGGAGTGACGACCTCTTCTCGTGCCATAATCCATTCTAGTCTTTCGCTCTTGTTGAGCAGTAAAAGAATTCATGATGCGATCGTACAAGACATTAGACTCATTGAACAACTCAGGACTTTCACTCATGACGAATTTAAACAAACAGGTTAATAACATACCATAAGGTAAAATTAACCTAGCTTGTTTAGTGACCCACTCCATTCGTTTTGCCATATAACAGGCAAGGTTGAACTTTTCGGATCTTGCAATACAATAGATCATGTAACAAAGATACGCGGGAACATGGTCCCGATTACCCCCCAGACAGAGAACATTTTCCCAGATAATTTCTTCTAAAGGCTTTAGTGTTGACACAATTTCACGAGTGAAATTTTGATAATCTTGAACATCAATTTTTTGCCTATGACGGGTGCGAGTGACCAGACATTCTCAATCATTTTGAATATATGAAATGATGTCATCAGGAGAAGGAGGGTTGGTTTGCTATGTACCATCCCTAGGAACACCATATGCCAATTCGTCAAGTGACCACTTGTCGGTAAAGACACAAGCACCCTCACAAGGTATGTCAAGAATTTGAGCAAATTCTTCAAGAGTGTATGAAAATAATTGATTTTAAATTACAAATTCGATTAACAGTTGACCTTCGTCGGTATAGTTTATTTGATATTGACTATAAAACTCAAGTATGAAGTGAGGACAAATTTGGTCATTGATTTCAAGAAGACACTCAAACTCAAGAAAACTAAACAAAGACCGAACATAGCGTAGATCTGTAAAGTCCTCAAAAACCACCCAACCCTCATAAATGTAGCGAATTTTAAGGTTTCTTAGTCTTTCTTTTATAGGTGAACGATATTCATGTGAAATTATTAGGATGTTGTGTCTTATGTGTTTATGGTCTTCAGATGATTTGCGAGGCATGATTTCCTAGAAAGTATTGAAGTCACATTTTATTATCATTTACTTGTAGTATTGTATGGACATTGTTTCTAGCGTGTGCCTAAATGTGACAAATCTATAGTAACGATTAACTCGACCTAAAAATAAAATCCTAATAGTTAACCTAAACGCTCCTTAACTTGATTTTGCTCATCCAAACATGTCGAAACATACATATGAATTATGTATCTTGACCTTTGTTCATAAGATCATTATGCATGTATTTAAAAACGTTTTTAAGTTGTATTAACAATGCATAACAACAATTTTATTATATTCCTAACGTGAGTAATTTAAAAATAAAATTGGGGTTTTGGTTCGAAATCAATTTTTCAACAAACTCACTAGTGTATGTAAATCCTATGTCTAAAGGAAGCATATTAGTTATACATTATATCCTAGTAGTCCTAATTGTACCAAATTAAAAGAAAAATAGAAAATTTTCAATTTTAATTTTTGTGTTCATCATCAATCCTATTCTCAAATAGAAAGAAAATAGATGAAATGACTTACAATTGATGATCTTGTGATATTAGGAATGATTATTAGTGATGATTTGATCTTCAATTAGTGTTTTGGTGGTTGATTTTGAGCTATGATGGTTTTCGTTTCATGTTCATCGCACCAGCAGGGAAGGAGTATGTTTCGTTTTGTGTTTTGAAAATTTTGACTAAGTGTTAATATTTGATGTCTGCTGGTGGCGGTCCTATATCGCTCAGGGGGGCGCCTGAAAATGGTTTAGGGCTACCTGAGATATGGGGGCCGCCCGTATTACGATTTTTTTTGCACTTTTAAATTTTGACACGAATTTACGAGGAAGAGTGACTAATTAATTTGCATTTCGCGAATTAAAGATATTTAACAGACCAGGTAGGCACGATTTTCTCCCTCGGTTCTCTCAAGGATACGCTTTAAACCACGATTTGACACCTCTACTTGCCATAACTTGTTTGTGGGTGATACGCTGGTGGGAGGTACGGTGAGTGACTACGTACTTAAGCATGACTTTGTAAACTGGTCATTGCAAAGTCTGAGTTCCGCGATTATTTTGATAGCTAGGGGTGCACAATCGAGAGAAGAGGTTTTCAAAAATTTGCAAAACAACTAGGGCATCATTTGGTGGGGAGCGCCTTTGCTTCAACTTTTTTGACAAGTAGTCAACAGCCCGTGTATGTACTTGTTCCCTCTTGAAGACGGGAATGGCCCCATAAAATCAATGCCCCAGATGTCAAAGATTTCGCAAACTTGGATGGAGTTTTGTGGCATCTCATCATGTTGCGTAATTTTTTCCTTGACGTTGACAAATTTCAAAAGGTGGACAAGTCTAAGGGCATCCTTGTAGATGGTAGGGCCTATAGATTCCGGAATCGAGATTTTTTCTTGCTGTGGTAATTTGCACCATAGTGTCCCCCAGTGGGTCCATGTGGCAAGATTTTGAGAAATGTCTAAAGCTTCTTGCCACGAAAACACATCCGTTCTTATCACCTGATCAGCACAGTTTTAAACAGAAAGGGATCATCCAGAAATAATGCTTGACTTCCTTGAAGTATTTATTTTTTTTGTTTGGGATGTCATTCCTTGATACAAATTTCCCAGCATGGTAATTTGCAAAATCGGCAAACCATGGGGTACTATCATCTTTAAGAGCAATAGATCCAAGGGTTTCGAGAGGAAATGCTTCATTTATTTCCTTGTTCTCGAACTTATCTTGGTGAGGATTTTCCAGTCTTGGACAGAGATCGGCGGCAGATTCTTGCTCCTTTGGTGTCTCGAATTTCAATGTTCAAATTCTGAGCATAAGATCCACCGCATGAGTCTTGCCTTAGCATCCTTCTTGGCAAAGAGATACTTGATGGCAGAATGGTCAGTATACACTATGCTTTTAGACATAACAAGATATGACGAAATTTCTCAAAGGCATACACTACCGCAAGTAATTCATTTTCAGTAGTAAGTGTAATTGAGTTTGAGCCTCGTTCTAGTCTTGCTTGCATAGTGTATAGGTTGAATATGATTGTTTTTTCTTTGCCCAGAGGACTGCCCTATTGCGATAGTCGCTAGCATCGCACATCAGTTCAAAAGGCAAGGTCACTGTCGAGCCAATTTAAGATCAGAGCCTCAGTCAGGTTTCTTTTGCAGGTGTATTAAAGGAATCGATTACACTCTTCAGAAAAGACAAATGGAGTCTCTTTTTCAAAGCAAATGAGTCATAGGAAGGGCAAGTTTGAGAAGTCATGAATGTATCATCGGTAAAAAAAACCGGCGTGCCCAAGGAATCTACGGGACACCTGTTTATCAGAAGTCGGATGAGGTGTTTAGTCTATTACTTCGAACCTTAGCTCTTATCAACCTCAAATAAAGTCCAGACTTAGAAATTTTGTGTCTGAGAAAACAATGCCTTCCTTTTACCATGAATGGCTCCTTTTCCCAGTTTAAAGTTAAATTGGTGTCTTCCCACAGCCTTCAACATCTTTTCAAATGGCTAGGCATGTGGAGAATGAGTCCCAAAGACCGAAAAAAGTCATCCTTGAATACTTCCATCGTTTTTTAAATCATATCGTAGACAGATTGCCATTCATACATCTTTGGAACGTGCAGGAGCATTGCATAGCCAAACGGCATGCGACAGAGAAGCAAATGTTCCGTATGGGTTTGGGCATGTGAATGTTTGTCTTTTCTTGATCTTTGGGTCAATTGGGGATTTGAAAGTAACCGAGAAAGCCATCGAGGAAAACATGTAGTATTCGGCTTCCTGCTAGTTCTTGCGAGCATTTGGCCATGAATGGTACTGGGAAGTGGTCTTTTCGGGTGGCTTCATTAAGTTTTCTGTAATCTTTACATACTCGCATCCCGTGACCAATCGAGATGAATCAGCCATTTTCATCATTTGTGATGAGGTCATACCTCCTTTTTTAGCGTACACAGTGTAAGGGTCTCCCGAAGGGCTTTCAGAGATGGGATATAAATTAATCCAGCGTCAAGGAGTTTTTTCTACCTCCTTTCTTGATTTGATAACATCGTGGATTTTTGGGTTTACCCTTCTCTGACTTTGCACAGATGGTTCGTAGTCCTCTTCCATTAGAATTTTGTGAGTACAAAATTCTGGGCTAACACCCTTTATATCGGAGAGTTTCCAAGCGATGGCTCGCTTGTGGGACTTGAGAACCTTGAGAAGAGCTGCCTTTTCCTCATCTTTTAAGTCTTTAGCAATTATGACAGGCAACTTATCGTCGCCTTCCAAAAATGCGTATTCAAGATGGGGTGGCAGTTCCTTGAGTTCAACCTCGGGAGGTTCATCAACGGAAGGTTCAACGGTTTTAGCTTCACAGAGTTTGAGCTCTTTCCTAACTTCAGGCAGATATTGTTCTTGATTTGGGAGGGGGGTGGTGGTTCACTGTTCAAAATTGCTTCTAGAAGCAGGATGTCCCCCTCAGGATCCTGATAAGTTGGATCAACTTCAGATGAAGTTGGATCATCTTCTAGAGCAAGAAACGAATCTGCTTCTTCCATTAAAAGAAAATCACTGTCCCCGAAAGGAGTGAGATTTGGAGAAGCAGTAGAAACAATAGGCTCAAAATATGGAGTGGGATTGCCACTCGCGATCACGTTTGAAAATCCTAGGACCTCTTGAGAATACTCATCACAAGCCATATCAATGACGTCGATTTTGTTTACCGTCATATGGTTGTAATCAGCTGTGTATCTTGAAGTTTGGTCCAGATTGAATGTGATGGCTTCCTTGCCAACACGAAGGGTAATCTCACCTTCATAAACATCTATCAAAGCATGACTGGTTTTCAAGAAACATCGCCCGAGAATTAAAGGTACTCGGGGGTCTGGTTCAAAATCAACAACTACGAAGTCAGCTGGAAATTGGAATTTTCCCACATTTACAAAGACATCTTCAGCGATACCGATCGGTTTAGTGATCGAACGGTCAGCTAGTTCTAGTGTCATGCAAGTCGGGGTCAATTCAGGAAGAGATAGATTGTTCCATACAGAATAAGGCATGAGATTAATGCTCGCACCAAGATCGGCCAATGCGTTGCATGTAGTAATCCCCGTAAATTCACATGGAATCAGAAATCGGCCAGGGTCTCCAAGTTTCTTTGGTAACTTGTTGAGGATGACCGCTGAACAGTTCTCATTCAAAGGAGTTCTTGCCAATTCGCTCAATTTTTCTTTGTTTCCAATTAAGGTTTTTAAAGTCGAAGCAAATTTAGGCATGAGCATCAAGGCATCGGTAAAGCTAATCTCGAAACTTAAATCTCTAAAGATTTCATAGAATTTCTCGATTTGGTCGTTAGCTTTTTCCTTGCGCCTTTCATCGGGAAATGGAATTGATAGCTTAGGAACCAGAGTAACAACAGGAGCAACATTGAGGAGCAACATTGGGCTCAGGATTTGGATTACGAGACTGAATTTGAACAACAGGAGGTTGGACGTCTTCGGTGCTTCCGTTATTAGCAGGAGGCATCGTGTCCTTTGTCACCTCGATGTCATGATTAACTGCTTTCGGTCCTTGGATGGTAACACCACTTCGGGTAGTGATACCTTTTAAATCTTCCTTTGGGTTGGTAACAGTGTTACCAGGAAGAGTTCCAGAACCGGAAGTAGAAGCTGTATTAGCAGTAACAAATTTTGAAAGCATGTCAGTCAAATTTGCCATTTGGGATTGCAGGTTTTGACCTTGGTTTTGCATGTTTCTCAACACTGCATCATTGGCTGTGACATATCTTTCAAAATCTGTTTTTGACACACCGTGTGTCTGAGGAGCAGGTCCTTGATGAGCTACTGGTTGATGAACCGGAGGTCGATAAATCTGACCTTGGTTGAAATTGTTTCCTCTGTTTTGATTGAAGTTATTTCCTCGATTGAAATTGTTTTGATTATTTGCATGAGGATTCTGAATGGGAGGAAAACCAGGAGGTCGAATTTGATTTGAGACCATCGGAGGTCGATAACCAGAATTAGCTTGGTTGAAATTGGCCGCAGCGGCCTGGGACACATACTCTTGGATATTGTCATGGTAAATGTTGCTATTAGTGGCTGGACAGTTTTGATAAGAATGACCTCCCCCACAAGTTACACAACTTTGTTCAACCGCTTTTACGGGGGCGGAAGCTGGGGTTTGGTTCTTTCTATCGAGAATTAATGCCCGAACCATGTCTTTGAGTTCAGCAACATCAGATGAGACTGCTTGGGTGGAAGAGCTTGTACTCATTTTAGCTACAACAGCTTTGTTTCTTGATTGACGTACCTTAGACTTGCTCTCGATGATTTTTAAACATTCTCGAGGCATTTTGTCTAAGAAGTTACCACCGGCAGCAGAGTTCAATGAATCTTGATCAATTGAGTTTAGGGCATTATAGAATGTATCGAGTTGATGCAATTCTGAAAACCCATGATGAGGGCATCCCCTTAAAAGATCATTGAAACGATCCCAAGCCTCATAAAACGTCTCATCAAATTTTTGCTGAAATCTCGTGATTTCATTTCTGAGATTTGTCGTTTTAGAGGGAGGGAAGAATTTGTTAATAAATTTCGAAACAAGATCATCCCATGTTTCAATCGACCGAGGGGGTTCTTTTTCTAGCCATATCCGGGCTGCCCCTTCGAGAGAAAACGGGAAAAGCATAAGTTTAACCGACGTATTTGGTACGTTCGGAATCTTCATCGTAGAAGTGATCTTGTTGAAATAACGGATGTGAGCATGTGGGTCTTCTTTATCATTTCCAAAAAATTGCTTGTTTTGGACAAGATTCAGAAGACCATGCTTGATCTCAAAGTTATTCGCGGTGATTTCCGGAATAACTATCGCATCCTCGTACCCCTCGGTGGGTGCTTCGAGCAGTTGCGCCATAGTACGATTATCAGCCATCGTAACTATGGGAGGATTATCAGGTTTCTCAAGATTAGATGATTCAACAGAAGTTTGTCGAACTTGTGGTTGTCGACGTCTACGGGCTTGAGAACGAGTGCGCATGCACAAAATAGAAATATAAAAAGAAAATTTACACTAATTTTTTTTTTTTTTGGTTTTTTCAATGATTTATTCACAATTGATTTTAACGGACAATGAGATAAGACAACTTAAACCAAATAATCTACTTACTTCACGGTAGCTCTCAAAAAGATAAACGCACAGGTGAGCGGAGGAGTAGGAATAGCGCGAAGCTTATTTCTCCTTTCGGGTCGTAGTTCCTCGGAACAACCCTCCTTATACCCACTTTATAGTTTGTTTAACTTTTCAAGGTGAGCCGTACGTCGTAAGAGACACAAATGGCAAGTTTTTAAATCTTTTGTTCGAGTTGGGAACCAACAAGTTCACCGGAAGTTATTATGATAATACCTCAGTTGAGAATATTATATTTTGGTATTTTACCAATTTGTGAATAATTAAAGACAATGTTTTTTTTATATATATAAAAATATTCACAGCTTCAAACACAAATTGATTGACGTAACGATGATCATCTTTACAACCTCCCCGGCAGCGGCGCCAAAAATTGATCCGTCCAAACCACACCTTAAAATACATATAATATATAATAAAATATAAAATATATATAGTAAGGATAGTCTAGAAACGAAGTCAATAATACCGAGAAGTAGTATAGAATGTTCCCGGGTCGTTTATCCCCAACGAGGCTGGATTCCCTTGTCTTTCCCTGTTTTTTTTTTTGGAAAAAAACTTTGTGAAGCCAAAGTTGTTAAGCTCGTGGGGCTTAACAACTTTGTCAACTACAGCTTTCTATGAAAAGCTGTAAATAAGCTTTAAAAAACAGCTTAAAAGTGACAGAATTGCTTATAATGGGCTTAAGGGCTTAAATGGCTAAGACATTGGCACTTGGGGTCCAATAAGCTAAGTTTTGGACAAAATAAGCTAAAGGGGCCTAACTAACCTAGATAAGCTCTAAAAAGCTAGAAAGCTAACACTAAATAAGCTGGAAAAAGCTTATGATGACAGAAAGCTAAACAGAGCTTTAAAAACTAAAAGCTTAAAGTTGTTGGACAATATAAGCTAGGTAAAGGAGAATAAGCCATAATACACAGCTTATAACACTAACCTACAAAAGCTATTAGGAGAACAATGAGTTATAAAATAAGAGAATAAGCCTAAATAAAAATAAGCAAACCTTACATATTACTAGGCTAATAACAGTCAAGGAGCTTGTTTGAGCTTTAAAAATAAGCCTTCCTGTTGTTGTCATCTATGGACCAAAATATCTGTTCTGGGGTCAGATTTCTTTGGGGAGCAAAGGTTGCAAGAAAGTTTTCTTTCGAGTAATCGGGGGGGGGGGGGGCAATCCTAACTTTATTTTCCACACATAGAGGGCTTTGCATTTTCAACAGCATTCTATTCCTAGTTATCTCAGCTAACTCACGCGTATCCTCTGAGTCATGTATGACAGTGGGTGTATGATTGGTAGTGACAAGTACATGACCATTATACAGAGCAGACTGAGCTTGCTTTGCACGAGCGAGACATAAGGGATTTTTGTAGCCTATTGCTACCTTGTGCTTTTCATCATAAAATGATTTTGGTTTACACAACATGTGAACTGTTTGAACAGACTGATCCTGTTTGTATAATCTATCTTCAATCTTATCTTTTAGCTTCTTTATGTCCAAAAACTCTTCAAGGAATTTGTCTTCTTTTTGTTTAAAATCCTTTTTCAAAAGTGTTACTTCTTCTGTCTTTGACTTATAATGGTCAACGGTAGAACTAAGGAGTATTTGTGCTGAATGAAGTTCAGATTTTAAAGACGTTTCCTTTCTATTTCGGTCTGAGATAATTATTCTCATTTGTTCATCAATTTTTTGTTCTCTATATCTCGCAAGTTCAGAGGTCACTGAGTCATTAACTACCATGTCTGGCTTATTTGTTAATCTACTTTGTACACCCAATTCATGCATTTCATCGAGAATTGACATCAATGCATCATTTCGCACAGAAGATACATTTCTTTGAACAACATGATCTTCGTTGTCTTCCATATACTGATCATACGGAATAATATTACTATTACTCGTATAGTCAGCATCGGAGTCAACAACGTAGTTGTGTTGTTCATCGGTTTGCATCTACTGTACTATCATGATACTCATCTAAAGGATTTTCAAAGGGTTTTCAATGATCATGTGACTCGAAGGAGTATTTGAGTCATATGATGTCCCGGCTTCATCGTAGATTCGATCTTCCGATGTGAGATTTGTCATGAACATGGTCTGTGTGATGGGACCCTCGTCAACATCAGAGTCGAATGCATCACATTCATCAGCTTCAAAGACATGGTCCACATTGAGTGCCAAATCATTCTCGGGTGAATCATCCACATCATCAGCAAAATTGAGTAATCATGTCTTTCTGTAAGACAACAACGACTGTTCTTCATCAGTACTGCACACTTTCCTTGGGCTTGCATTTAGTAGCATCTTGTCCTTGATTGTAGTCTGAAATCTTGAAGTCGCTTTGGCTTGGACATTCTCGTGCTATGTGCCCTAGTCCGTTACAGTTGTAGCACTTGATGGGTTTCGCTTGACCAGGATTAATAATGCCTCCTCTGTTCTGACCTCCTACATTCCCAGCTACACCATTTCCTCTTGCATTGTTTCTCTAAAATGGTCTTCCTTGATTATTCGCATTGTATCTTCCACGGACATCTTGAACCACAACTTTCCCGTCTTGAACCATAGCTTTGTTCCTTGCATTAGACGACGCTCTAAGTTGATTGTTTGTTTGAGGAAGATGTGATTTGTACGATTGAGTGAGGAGGGCAAGTGAGTTGGATAAACTTTCAATCAAGTTTTCTGTTGAAGAACTTCCTGAGTCCATTTGAAAGTTTGTTCAGAAGGATATGGTTCAGTTGAGGATTGAGGAGACTTGGATGATTGTGTTGGATACTGCTGAACTGAGGCGTCCGACACTAGTGCCAAAGGATCATTATTTGGTTGAATGAACCTTTCCATCATAATTCTGTTCTCATAGCATGCCTTTATGTTGCTTTAAGTAGGCATTACATATACACACCCTGTGTTTTCAAGTCATTGACGACGTCGATAAATCTACTATTTATTTTAGCCTTGTACGCGTTTGCTTGTAATTTCATGAATTAAGTTTAAATCGCGTAAGCTAAAAATTAGCGTTCAATGTAAAACGGGCATCTAACAATTAAATGTGTACACGCAAAGACAAGGTTATATAATTATTTTGAGGATAATTATTATCTTTGTTCATTTATTTTTATCGGATTCGTAGTGTATAGTTTCGTGATAAATTTCGGGGGGGTTTAGGCATCCCGGAACCATAAATACTTGTTACTCTTCAACAAATACCCACTTGTTAATTACCATTACATATAATTTTACTCATAAATATATAATCTATAATCATTCCTTTGCCGAAATTCTTGCTATTGTGCTAGTATTATAGCAAAATTCTTCATTTGGTCAAAACAAAAACATAATTCAATTTATGAGCCAAATGCTTCTTTAATGCACCATTACTTCATCATGTCTACACCATACTAATTATAGGCTCACCATGCCCACCATACTTGACTCCAAGACTAATACCTTGAGCCATACTATGTTCCTTCTGAAGATCAGAATGCATTTAATATACGTGTAACTAGGCACAAGGTTAACTTTTACATGCATAAACACTAGGAAAAATTCACAAATTTCCTTTTGTTCATATAAGCTCTCTGGCATCAAATACCCCCACCACACAAACCCATTACAAAATTTTATTCAACCATTCATCTTCTATACAAATACTTGTAAGGTATTCTAAGGTGAACCGAGCATTGGCTAACTTTTCCAAGTGTTAATCAGAAAATGGAGCTAGGGTTTTTGTATGAAAAATACGGGTTTCTTATGTGCAAGCTTGGTTTTTGTGGTAAACATGGGTTTGGTACTTATACATCATCTTAATCATTCTTCTTAAGGTTCATTTAAACTCCTTTTTGTTGTATACTTTCTATTATTATGCAGATTGATATTTCTATTTGCTTTTAATATCTCATTTTGGTTTTATCATGAAAATGAAGTTTATATTTGAAAATGACTCATTTTACCCATTATATATATATTGTGTGATTACTTACATCATGTTACAAAGGTGAGAAAATGTTGTAAATATGGTTTGATGTAAAACATGATTATGGATAATTGGGTTTTCTAGTTTCATAATATGTTTCAACTTAAAGAAATACATAAGACATGTTAATATTGATTGTGGACTTTTAATCATGTTAATAGAACACTAAAATAAGGTCATATGGAAAGAAATACACTTGTACCCATTTGGTTATGTATAAAAATGATTATTGACAAAACTAGTAAATTAGAAAGATTTCTAAGTAAAGTTATAATTTTAAGTATTATCCTGGATTAGTGTTAACGCTTGGTAACTTGGTCTCATAAGACTATTTTGGACAAGTAAGAAGATTAATATAAGGATGATATATTATATACAAGATATATGAGCTTGTGGTAAATACAAAAGTGTAAAAGTACAAAGAAAAGATCAAAAATGGACTTAACAAACAAGCATAAACATTCTGTCCCAAATTCGAATTTTTACATACTCATTTTATATTTTTATAAGATAATACATTTCACGACGATTCCGAAAAAGTAAGAAACTTGTCAAACGGATTAATAACGAAAAAGTTACGTTAAAAACAAGTTATACGTTAATAAACGAAGTGTATGTAATTTTTATAAAAAACATTTTTATGTAAAACTTATAACAGCAAGGGTTGATATTTTTAACAATTAATTACACATTTTTGGATTCCAAAGTGATATGAAATCGTTATTTTTCAATTTAATAACGAAACGAGTTATGATTTTGCGGAGTTTACAGACATTTATACTGTTATAAAACTATTTTTATCAAAGTTATATTCATGACAGGACAGTTATTTTTTTGTAAACCTCATAAAAAAATATAGTACTTTCAAATACGAGAACGTCCTCGGAAAGAATCGTTAAAAATGGAGTATTTCGAATTAAAATACGACATTTTACGGGTTTACGACGACGAATACGTCGATTTTTTATAAACTCACGTCTGAGTGTGAACAGTAAAAGTTATGTTCACAGTTGGTCGAATTCGAAAATGTCAATTTTGATAACTCGTCTTGATACGAAAATATGGGCCATAAGAAACGCGAGAATCGGGTTTAGAACGCGAAAGTTACGCCAATTTTGCTAAAACGATAATTATAAACGTTTTAACTTCTTAAACCCAATTTTACCAAAACCATTAGTTGGTGATTGAGCTATATAGAATGTTTTGGGTTCAAAGTTACGATATTACTAGGAGTTCATAATGAGGCTCTTCGGATGGCGTTTTCGACGAGTTGTTGGATTTACGATTTAGTGTCCTAACTCCTCGATCGTCATGTCATGACCTCTTTATTTTTTATTTTTTGATTGCCCGAACGATAGTACGATATTATCTATAGGATTACATTCAATGTTATCAATTAAAGTACTCGGGTACTGATAAGACTATGATAATTTAGGTTGCATTCGATCTTTTACGTGACGCATTATCTACCGATATTTTGGTTATCAGAACTGAGGTGAGTTCATAGCCCCACGTTTTTCATGCTTTTGTTTTACAAAGTTTTGGGGAGTGAAAATCATGCAGATGTTTACTAATGGAACAGTGGTTAAGATTATAATATTTAAGATTACTTGTGCATAAGTAGGCGATAACCCCAATGAGGCCCATTTCATGAACTGTTATATTACGAGCGCGAATGTTATTGATTGATCTATTGGGTTTGACAAACCACGTTAGGGGGATTAGCCTATCACCAGTGAAACGAAACGTATACATGTCGTATATTGGATGTTGCGGGTTAGAACATCACCAAGGGCAAACGGCATTATTTGGCATCCATTCAGGTCAAGCATCAGTGTCATGTGCTTAGAGACATCGTAATTACATTTATATGATATCTGCTATCTGTTGCATTATCAAACACTTTGGGAGACAAATATGATTTATCAAACCTATGAATTCACCAACATTATTTGTTTGAGTTTTTTTAAAAAACAATGTTTTCAGGGGGTCAATAAGCACAAGGTGCGATGGTACATGGTGGTTGTGATTGGGTGTATGCATTAAAGATTTTGTCGCCATTTCATTTTGTTATCTGTTTATGGGCTGTAAAATCTTTGTATTTGATCAAGTGGACACTCAAGTAAGCTTCGGGCTTATGTAACAATTACTTTGTTAATCCATGTTCGTTTTCATACGAACTTTTTGGACGTTCGTATATATTTTGTGTGATTGATCTTGAAGTAACCGCCCCGGACCAGATTCCGCTGCGACCCAATTGGGGGTGGTACAGATTGGTATCAGAGCCATGGTTTTAGAGAACCTCGGTCAAATTGGTTTTTGCTGCGGAATTTTATCAAATTTTCAAACAACGAATTCATACAATGGGGTTGTACAAGGGACATACATATGTGCATACATTCATGCATACACTATTTGTTGCATTAGTGGGACTAGATGCATTCAAAATTGATATACGTGTTTATATTATAGTACGTATATTACTATGAGGGTATATTGTATATATACAAAGATGAGTTTGCATTCTTTCACACAACTCTACAATTATTTATATAATGAATATTTATTTAAATAGGGAAATTTCTTAGGCAAGGTAGTTCGATAAGTCGTAGGTCCTAGCGCTACAATTAAACTTTAAGCTATCGAATTGATACCTTTCCATAGTCATTTATGCCATAAGTGCATACTCGTTTCTCCTATACCAGCCTTATATAATATTATTTATATAAGTTTATGTTTTGCTCGCTGCAAGCGGTATGTTTTCTTATAGACGATTTCCTACACGTATTGTTTATATTATTCCGAGCGCATGTGATTCCATTGAGGCTATCTTATGAGGAGCTAGAGGAACTATGAAGGATCAGCTCTATCTGTCTGATGCCTCACTACACCGCTTATCACCAGGCTCATTGCTGGCTCTATTCCGGATGAGGATAAGGAGGACCCTGAGGAGGAACCTGCTGACCATCCTGTCGACGGATGAGACAATTATGATAATGAGCCATCTGATGATGACAACGATGATGATGATGTTGAGGAAGGAGAGGTGGACGGGAGGAGGGAGGACACCTAGCTCTAGTCGACCTCCTCCCTGTACCTACTGGATGTTCCTTCCCTCAAGCTGAGGATGCAGAGGCAGTTACGATATGAGTCTTGCTCCTAGGCACCCACAACCATATTCCACATTTTCTTTTGTTTTTTTTGGAGGGAAAAACCCCCCAAAAAAAATAAAATTTTTTTCCCCCGTCAGTAGATTGTTTATTTAACACCATACTCCACGATCACCATCTGCTAAGGCAGGCATTACCGAGATGTTGCTACACTACCTTCATCATCACCACCACCAGAGAATGTGGAGTCACTTAAAGATAACATAAGAGTCTAGCATCTAGAATCTTGAGAGGCACCCTGGCCATAGACAAATAGATTTGTCAGTGTAGCTCATTTTGTATTCCACTAAACTTGAGTAATACTCGGTTGGTAGTGTTAATTAAAAGCTTGTACTCTTTTACTCATGTAAAATGATGTATTAAGTATTAACTTACGCTGTTGGTTATGATCATGCTACTGGACGATGGGGATTTATTTATGCTATGGTTGCTGTTATCTTATATCTATGCATAACGTGGTCTCACCTTACCTACTTGTTGGGATCACGGAGTGTCATGATTTTCCCTTGAATGAAACTTCATATACATTTTGTTCCCTGTGATTTTCAGGAAACAATGAAACGGTTTGATCAAGGATGAGTCTGAGGAAATTGAGCGGGTTATAGCCGAGCGAGTGGCTAATGCTATCGAGGCTATTGCCATTTATGAGACGAAAACCAACATGGCCCGTAAGTCAATAAGCCAGACCGAACAACAAGAATGCAAGGTAGCAGAGAATGCTAACAACAAGAGAAAGTGGGAAGGTAACCACAATGGGCAATGTACTGTAAAGTTCGGGAATTGCAAGAAGGTTGACCACATGACCCAGGATTGTAGGAATCCTGCTGCTGCTAGGAATCAACAATTCTCGCCTTTTATGAGTGTGGAAGTCAGAGACTCAAGAGTGCAGTGTCCAATATGAAAGTTCCAGAAACGTGTGGATAAAAAGATCAGCACTCTTGCTAAACGCCAGACTGAGAACAAGAGGAAGTTTGAAAACACTTCCCGAAATAGTCAGAATCAACAACAACAACAAAATCATGGAGCAAAAACACTGGTAGGGCATACACTGCTGGATTGGGTGATAAGAAACCATATGGGGGATCTAAACCCCTGTGCTCAAAGTGCAATTACCACCATGATGGTCCGTGTGCTCTAAAGTGCTATAAATGCAACAAGTACGGTCACATCGCCCGTGACTGTAGGGGTACGGGGAAATGCCAATGTGTTATCAACCAAAGGGTCATGTTGACAAGTCAGAAGATTTATTTGCTATGATGTGGGAATCAAGGGCACTACAAGAGGGATTGCCACAGTGCGAAAGATCCAAGTCATAAAAACCATATTGAGTTACTAGAGCACATGGAGTGTTGCATTACCTTATGAGAGGAGAAAACGATCAAGGCCCTAACAACATTAAGGATGGGATCGAAGCTTAAAAGAGAAAGTTGGATGCCTTGCCTAGCAAACAATAAGTTGGAACTATCTTAAATTATCTTCCTTAGAATTCTCGTTGTATTCCCTTAAATCTTCAGTTGTACGAAATAATTCATATTTATCTATTATGAGAATTTCGTCAATATTAACTTAGGTTCCTTACTTACTCTTTACGAACTACTTTCTTTTTTTTTTTTTCGAATATCATGAATTTTAACGCTATTTTTACGAAAATGAGCAATGCATCGTTAGTCCTCAATTTACATGGCTGATCAATATGTATAATCAGGAAGGTACCATGCCTGCCTGAGAGTAGTCACTCTAAAAACTCTTGTTAAGGAAAACAATTTTCTACTTATATCATATTTTGTGTGGTCTTTCATGAACGCGTTTACTTTGAAATTCGAATTAGTAACATATCAATCTAAGCAGACCTTTACTCCATCTTTCTATAAAGTTGACATCATCTTATACCAAATCCTATGTCCGAGAAGCCATACACTTTATAGTCGCCCCTAAGACAATTTCGCTATCAAATTTGCTCGCCATTAGAGAATTTACTAAATCACCCATTCGAAATCAACTTAATGCCTGTAGAACTTGGTAGTTTCGATGATATAATCGGTATGGATTGGTTGGCGAAATACCAAGCGATCATTGTGTGTGCGAGAAGTTGTTAGCATCCCTGGGAGAAGAATGGACTTGAGAATGTTCCAATAGTCAAGACTTTCCCGAAGTATTTCCTGAGGACTTGTCGGGTCTTCCTCCGACTCGACAAGTGGAGTTTCAATTTGATTTGGTACCTGGTGTTGCAACTATAGCACGGGCACCTTATCGATTGGCGCCTTTCCGAGATGAAAGAGTTAATTTGGGCAACTCCGAAAGAGGCTGTCCGACAAAGGCTTTATAAGAGCCCAGTTCCTCGCCCTGGAGCTCGGTCTTGTTTGTCAAGAGAAGGACGGGGCATTCCGGATGTGCAATTGATTACCGGGAACATAATAAATTAACGGTGAAGAACGCGTTATTCCGCTCCCAAGAATGATGGACCTATTTGACAAGTCTAAGGATCAAGTGTTCACTCCGAATGATTTGCACTTAAGGGTCAGATATCACAAATTGAGGGTTCGAGAGAAGACATTCCGAAGACTGCCTTCAAAACTCGTTACGGCCATTACGAATTTCAAGTTATGCCGTTTGGTTTGACAAACGCACCTGCGTATTCATGGGCCTGAGGAATCGGCGTTTGCAAGCCTTAATCTGGTAAATTTTTGTGATTGCCTTTATGTTTAAAAATAATGATGATATTTGATCTATTCCAAGAACAAGAAAGAGAATGAGAGATCTAAGAAAATATTGGAGTTGTTAAAGAAAGAGGAGTTGTATGCAAAGTTTTCCAAACGTGTATTTTGGATTCTAAGGTACAGTTCTTAGTCACGTGACGATAGTAAGGATTCATGTGGATTAGCAAGATTGAATCCATTAAGGATTGGGACATCTCCTAAGGTCACAACGAGATCCGTCAATTCTTAGGTCTTTCCCTCTCCTTCCCCTTTCCTCCTACCACCTCCTCCTTTCTTTTCCCCCTCTTGCTGGATACAATCGAAGATTTATCGAAAGGGTTTTCTAAAGATCGCCAAACTATGACAAAGCTCACCATAAAAGTTAAGTTGAATGGGGCGATAAACAAGACAGCGCTTTTCAGTGTTGAAGCTAAAGTTGTGCAGTGCACCTATCTTGCATTACCCGAGGAAGCGAAGATTTCATCGCATACTGCGACGCTTCGAAGAAGGGTTTGGGCGCTGTGTTGATGCAGAGAGAAAAAGTGATTTCTTATGCATCACGCCAGCTAAAAATTCATGAGAAGAACTACACGACTCATGATTTAGAACTCGGTGCAGTGGTGTTCGCTCTCAATATTGGAGAAATTTTTATATGGAACTAAGAGTACTGTGTATACGATCACAAGAGTTTGCACACATTTCTAGATCAAAAAGAGTTGAACATGATGCAACGCCTCATTTAAATCAATTAATATAAACCTTCAATCTAACATCTAAAACACCCTTTAAATCAAAATACTAATATAATCAAAACTCATTTACACTACTAAATACCCTCAATATAATATAAATTAAATCCAAAATAAATTCACCCCCCTTCAAACACTATACCTCCTCATCCTCACCCCTCTCTACCAAACTCTTCATCCTAATTTTTCATATTATCACACATCACCCAAACCTCTACAACTTTCCCCCCTAATTCCACACTTCATCCAATATCCCCACCCATTCCTTCTATTAAACAATAACTTTCAAATTCTTTCCAACCACAAACCTTACCCCCCACCCCACCAACAACATTTAACTCCCCATTAAAAAAAAAACCAAAAAAAAAACCAAACACCCTCCATCCTACTAACACAATTATTCCCATCCCTCCTCCCACTACCAAAATAAACCACCCTATCAATCCCACATCACCTTACCATCTCCCCCCACCACTTCACCTTTAATATTTAACCACCACTCACCCTCCATAATATTTTCCACCCCACCAAAATCAATATAACCCCACCTCACACTCCTAACCCTTAAAATTACACAAAAATTTTATAACATTTCCCTACTCACAAATACCTTCTACTCTTACCACACCCCCATATCTCTCACCGACTCCTTTCACGCATTAAAACTCTGCAATATTCGTACCCCAAAGGACGCGCTCGCATTCACTTAGGCCCATTTAACCCTACTCACAAAAATGCTGACTCGAGGACCGAGTATTCTCCCATCTAAATTTTCCTGGAGGTCCTTCATACCGCCCTTTGGGTACAAATTTTGATCTGTATACTGCTTACTTCCTCAAACAAGACGGGCAAGGAGAGGCCCATTACAAACTCTCGAGGATATGCTGCGTGCTGGGGGTGGCGAATGTGCCATCGACTTTTGGAAAAGGGTTGGGTTTACCACTTTGCCCATAGGTCGAGTTCTCATATAACAATAGCTATTACGCTAGCATCCAAAGCCGCACCCATTGACAGCACTTTAATGGTCGGAAGTGTCGTTCACGCTGTTTGTTGGAAAGAAGATGGGAAGCTCCAATTACTCCTGCCAGACAAGCCTGATCAAGAGACCACTGAGAAATATCCAAGATCAAACAGAAGAATGCAAGCTGACTCGTGATCGGGCAGAAGAGTTACGCTGACTTGAAACGTAAGCCAAGGAATATCCAAGTTGGAGACAAAGTCAAGCTTAAGGTCTCTCCTGGAAAGGGGCTCGTACGGTTTGCAAAAGAGGGGAAAGTTAAACCCTAGGTCTGTTGGTCCTTTAAGGTGATCGAAAGGGTTTGAGATGTGGATTACATAGCTTAACTTCATAGAAGAGTTGAGCTGAGTTCATAATACGTTTATGTATCTATTTGTAAAGTTCTCATGTCGACGAACTTTAGACCGTTCCGTTGGATTGACTTCATCTGGTTGAAAACTGCATTGTTGTTAAGGAAGCGGTTAGGTAATAGTGGGCCCGAGGATGTTATGGTTGCAGAGGAGTCGGTCCATGGTCAAAGTTCGTTGGAACTCACAAGAGGGGGTCGAGTTCACTTGGGAACGTGAGCGGGAAGACCAATTCAAGAAGAATTACCCAACCTCTTCACCATGACCACACGTCGTTTTCTACAAATGATCAAATCTCGTTGTGTCGCTTTTAAGCTTTTCATTGTGATGCAATTATAGGACAACTATTATTTTGATTTCATAAAATCAACAGGATTATTTTATAAATGACACATTTAGAGGTCGTTCTCTTGTATCTAGCGCTGTGTATTATGAAGTAGCACCCCAAGTGGTATTCCGCTGCGTTGTCATATTTTTGGGGGTGTTACAACAGGGATATTAGTCTGTTGAACTTTCTAGTGCACTTTGTGTTTCTGTGTGTTGCTAGATGAAGTTCCTGGTTTATCATTAAAAGTAACTTGCTTTTTCCTATTTACAGGGGTAGAGGGAGCCTTGTTATCTCTTTCATTGAAACTTTTTAGGCAAGTGCCAATCACATATTCTAACAATTCCTGAGATAGCTTAGTGTATTGACAAGCATAGTAAAGTGTGGTTTAGCTACTCTAGCTTCCTCTACAATCTCCCTAACTGTTTCTACACTCTCCTTAAGATGGTTGATATAGTTTAAATGAGCACTCCTATTGTTCTTAAGGGGATAAGGGATGGGTTTAACATCAATGGCATACATGCCAGGTGCAAGAACTTTCGGTTTGACAGAGTCACTAGTGACACAAGACACTTTTCTTTTCAACTGAGCCTTTAGAATCTCAATTTCATTTAACATGGTAGATATCTGTTCTCTAGAGTAAACACGCGTAATCTTAATGGAGTCATACAACTCCTTGTAATGTTGTTTGACCTTTTCTAGTTCTACTCTAACGCATTCATTTTGTTCAATAAGAGCAGTTACATCTTTAGCATTATCAGTTTCACAACTTCTGTCATTCATTTTAGAGACTTGAGCTTTCAAGTTTCTAATTACGTTGTCCTTTTCTTGAAGCTGTGTTTTTAGAATTTTAATTCTGAAAAATAAGTCAAATTCAGGAACATCCTGAGAAGTTTGTGATTTGTTATTTCCAAAGTTTTCTTGACGGTGTTGATATTTCAATTGCAAATTCAGGTATTCCACCTCAAGTTTGTTAAAACCTCTTATCATTTCATCATTAACATCCTTTTGATTCTCATTTTGTAATTTAGAGATCTCAGCTTCAAGATCTAGACAACGTGATTGTTCAACAGCAAACATTAATTGATTCGACAAACAATTAGCAATTAGATTCTCATTTGCAATGAGAAGGTTTTTCCTTTCAATTTCAGCACATTGCTTGTCCACAGTATTCTGGTCTACCTCTGCTGACATTTGATCAAAAATTTCTTCCATTTCTTTAACTTCTTTAAAGAGAGCCTTTTGAACTCCTTCAAAGTGTTGTTTAAGAGTTTTGAAAAATGGTATGACTTCAGTGAGGTAACATCTTTTTGTTTGTTCAAAACCTCTTTCCCCTTCTGTGAGTTGGGGTGATTCTAGTTTTGCAAGTTTTGTCAAATTCCGTAAAAAGTTGTGTGAGTACATAAAGATTAATCTTCACCTGACTTTTAGTTGGAAGAATTCTGGGGACAAGCTTGACAGGAGTATTGGGTGGATACACTGTCAATGCTAAAATTGGTTTTGGAACTGAGGTCTCAGCCTTTTTCCTGTTATTGTCATCTATGGACCAAAATATCTGTTCTGGGGTCAGATTTCTTTGGGGAGCAAAGGTTGCAAGAAGGTTCTCTTTCGAGTAATCGGGGGGGGGGGGGGGGGAAATCCTAACTTTATTTTCCACACATAGAGGGCTTTGCATTTTCAACAACATTCTTTTCCTAGTTATCTCAGCTATCTCTCGTTGTACTCCTCTGAGTCCATGTATTGACAGTGGTGTGTGATTTGGTAGTGACAAGTACATAGACTCATTATACAGAGCAACTGAGCTTGCTTTGCACGAGTAAGGACATAAGGGATTTTTTGTAGCCTATTGCTACCTTTTTCTTTCATCATAAAACGTTTTTGGTTTACATAACAATGTGAACCGTTTTTGAACAGACAGATCCTGTTTTGTATATCTATCTTCAATCTTATCTTTTAGCCTTTTTATGTCTAAAAACTCTTCAAGGAATTTATCTTCTTTTTGTTTAAAATCCTTTTTCAAAATGATTACTTCTTCTGTCTTTGACTTATAATGGCCAACGGTAGAACTAAGTAGTATTTGTGCTGAATGAAGTTCTGATTTCAAAGAAGTTTCCTTTCTGTTTCGGTCCGAGATAATTATTCTCATTTGTTCATCAATTTTTCGTTCTCTATCAGTTAATTCAAACTTTGCCCGTTTTTCATATTCCCTGACCAGTTCCTTATATCTAGCAAGTTCAGAGGCCACTGAATCATTAATTATCATGTCTGGTTTATTTGCTAATCTACTTTGTACTCCTTGTTCATGCATTTCATCGAGAATTGACATCAATGCATCATTTCGCACAGAAGATACATTTCTTTGAACAACATGATCTTCGTTGTCTTCACATAACTGATCAAAAGACGGAATAATATTACTATTACTCGTAGAGTCACATCGGATTCAACAACGTATTTTTTGTTCAACGGTTTGGCAATCTCGTGTACTTCATGATACTCATCTAAATGATTTACAAAGGTATCATGATCTTGTACCTCAGAAGGAGTATTTGAGTCATATGATGTCCCGGCTTCATCGATATTCGATCTTACTGATGTAGATATGTCATGAACATGGGTCCTGTGTGATTGGGACCCACGTCCAAACATCAGAGTCGAATGCATCATATTCATCAGCTTCAAAACATGGTCCACATTAAGTGCCAAATCATTCTCGGGTGAATCATCCACATCATCATCACGTTGTAACCTGTTCTCGCTCTGCCAGAAACAACTGAAATTTCTTCATCCATACTGCATCCCACTCTCCTATCCTGGGCTTGCATTAGTATCATCTTGTCCTTGAAGTAGTCTGATCGTGTGAAGTCGCTTGTTGGCCTTGGACATTCTCGTGCTATGTGCCCTAGTCCGTTACAGTTGTAGCACTTGATGGGTTTTGCTTGACCAGGATTAATAATGCCTCCTCTGTTCTGACCTCCTACATTCCCAGCTACACCATTTCCTCTTGCATTGTTTCTCTGAAATGGTCTTCCTTGATTATTCGCATTGTATCTTCCACGGACATCTTGAACCACAACTTTCCCCTCTTGAACCATAGCTTTGTTCCTTGCATTAGACGACGCTCTAAGTTGATCGTTTGTTTGAGGAAGATTTGATTTGTATGATTGAGTGATGAGGGCAAGTGAGTTGGATAAACTTTCAATCAAATTTTTTGTTGAAGAACTTCTCCGAGTCCATTTGAAGTTGTCAAGCAGATATGGTATTCTGTTGAGGGATTGAGGAGACCTTGGATGATTTGTTTAGATACTATACTGAACTGAGGCGTCTGACACTAGTGCCAAAGGATCATTATTTGGTTGACTGAACCTTTCCATCATAATTCTGTTCTCATTAGCATGCACCTCATGTTGCTTTAAGTAGGCATACAACTGATCAAAGTTTGACTCTTTCACTACCTCTGTTTAAGTTTCAACTTCATTATGATCTACTCCACCCAGGTAACATGTTGTACACAAACTTTGCGTTAAAAGCTGCTCCTGGCATGGTCATCTGATGTTTCTCATGTCATTTAATGATCTACGTAAACTTACGTATATCCTGAATGGTTTCTCCTTTAATTTGATAGAAGTGTTCAAATTCATCGTATAACTGAGATTCCCTGTCATCCTTTGTTAACTCAGAACCTTCCAGAATCATCTTCACGTTTTCCCAAATGCTTTGCGTCAGTATAATATTGATGAGTGAGTAGATTTCCTTTGTAAAACCTTGAAGTAGATATTGGGTTGCACCGAAAGTACAGCTTTATATCTCTTGTCCTTGTTCTTCAGCTGAAAGGTCGTTAGGACTCTAGCACGTACTGGACCTTGTTGAACTGCACCCTCAGTTCCTCCAGCAATAACATCTGAGACCTTCCTATGAAAATGGTCAATCTTGATGGAATTCAAATATTCTCTCATTTATCCTTTCCTAGACATACAACGTATACGTTGTTTTCCAAGATTCAAAGTCTGTTCGATCAAGCATTGGTGGCGTATTATCAGAACCGGGCACACTGATTGTCTTCTTGCATACCTAGACATCTTTATAATTATGAAATGATAGTTTGACAATCAATGATTATGAGGTAACGTAAAAAGTGTGAAGTGAACGTTTCGTTTTCTTGGTTTAGTGATATTAAGTCCAATCTGAAGTATTTCAAATTTCAAGAAAGTACTCAACTCACACGCATAGAGGCTACCAAAACCGCTGCAAAGAAATAAGCAACTCCGCTGGTGGAATTTAAGGCTCAACTCGCCGAACACAACTCGCTGCCAAGCAACCCGCAGCGAAGAAATAATACAAACCGCCATCTATATTTTAATCAAACCGCGCGTTGAGATATTCAAACCGCACATGAGTTTTCCTTAAGAGATTTGCCTATTAAAAATATTCAAACCCCGTCTGATAACCTGTTTCAAACCGCTGGTAAGAGCAACTCCAGCTTAGTATAAAGCAACTCACCTTTGAGCAAACTCGCCACCATGTTCAAACCCTGGTAATAACTCCTGCTTAGTATAGAGCAAACTCCCCCCCCCCCCCAGGCACGCGCTCTTGAGCAACTCGCCACCGGTAAGAGCAAACCGCTGGTAAGCAAACCGCTGGTAAGAACTCCGCTGCTTAGTATAGAAGCAACTCGCCACCTAACAACACCGGCCAGATGTCAAGAGTTGGAAACCTACTTAATAAAATATTATTATTAAGCAACCCGCAGTAAAGAAATTCTGCAACTCTCCACGAAAACAACGAACTTTATCATCACAAAATCACTTTATAAAATCACCCTTTTGAATGATTTTTGCTTGATTTCTTTTGCAACAACACAGTACCATAAAGGCAATAGCAACTAGAAACACCACCAAACTTACCTTATCAATACAAAAACAACAAAATTGAGAACTGTCAAAAACGATCTATGAGCCTTCAAAAGACACTTATCGATCTAAACAAAAAGCCAAAGAAATCGCACATTACACACGATCTAATCATCCCATAACTCTGATCCAATTGTTGGTTATAGCTCCTATACATAACACGGGGTCGATTCTTGGATTTGGCTAGTTTCTAGAGAGAGAAACACTTGAGAGAGTTTTCTAGAGAGAGAAAAAGTGTTTCTATGAAATGAAAAGAAATAACTAGCTTAACTCTTCCAAAGTTGGAAGAGGCTTATATAGTACTTACAATATATCGGGTATTAGTACCCGACTTAATACCGAAAATCGTACTATTAACTATTAAACTACGAGCTATAATAAACAGTAAAATACACGGGGTGACCGAGTCTTTTTTCTAATATCTAACACAACCGATACACTATGCGAGCAAAACTATGACCGAGGCTCAAGCACATTACACTACAACGGAAAAGGAATTACTAGCCATAGTGTATGCTTTTGAGAAATTCCGGCCATATCTTGTCTTGTCCAAAAACATAGTGTATACGGACCATTCGGCTCTCAAGTACCTGCTTGCTAAGCAGGATGCTAAGCCAAGATTGCTCCGGTGGATTTAGCTGCTTCTAAGAAATTTGATGTCTTTATCCGTGATAAAAAAAAGGTTAGCAGAAAATCTCGCCGGCAGACCACCTTCCAGACTAGAAAATCCCCATCAAAGTGACTCGAGAAAAAAGAAATTACGGAAACATTTCCATCTAGAGACACTTGGGATGGTTATCCTTTCGGGTGATGATAATAATGCCCCGAGTTATTGCCGATTTTGAAAAAACTACCATGAGCCGGAATTTTTTTGATCAAAGGAATTCGTCCCAGCAAAAGGAAAGTTTTTCCAAAGACGTCCAACACTACCTTTAGGGACAGACCCCTTTCTTGTTTAAGATATGTGCGGATCAAGTGATCCGGCGGTGTGTGCACGGCAAGGAAGCTCTCGACATCCTCGAAGCTTGCCATAATGGACCCACCGGGGGACACTACGGTGCCAATTACACCGCTAAAAAGATCTTCGATTCAGGGATTTTAATTGCCCAAAAACGATTTACAAGGATGCCCACGACTTTGTAACCCGATGTGACATTTGTCAACGTAAAGGTCAAAATTTCACAACGTGATGAGAGCCACAAAACTCTATCAAGTTTTGCGAAATCGTTTGACATTTGGGGCAATTGACTTTAAGGGGCCGTTCCCCGTCTTCAAGAGGGAACAAATATATACACGTATGGGCCGTCGATTACTTCGAAATGGGTTGAAGCAAAAGCGCTCCCCACCAATGACGCCCGAGTTGTTTGCAAATTTTCTCAAAATCTCTCTTCCCCAGATTTGGTGCCCCTCGTGCAATCATAAGTGATCGCGGAACCCATTTTTGCAATGACCAATTTGCAAAGGTCATGCTTAAATACGGAGTCACTCATCGTCTCTCCACAAACAAGTAGGCAAGTTGAGGTGTCCAATCGTGGCTTGAAAAGAATTCTTGAAAGGAACGTAGGCAAAAATCGTGCCTCTTGGTCGGATAAATTAGATGACGCACTTTGGGCCTTCCGTACAGCTTACAAGGGTTGAGTTAGAGCATAAAGCTTACTGGGCCCTTAAGCATACAAACTTTGATATCAGAACCGCGGGTGATCACAGAAAAGTTCAACTCAACGAACTTAATGAACTTCGTGATCATGCCTACGAAAATTCTTTAATTTACAAGGAGAAAACAAAGAGAATCCATGACTCCAAGATCAAAAACTGCGTTTTCAACGTCGGTGATCGAGTCCTCCTCTTTAACTCTATATTGAAGATTTTCTCGGGCAAGCTTAAGACCCGCTGGAGTAGACCATTCACTGTGACCCAAGTTTTTCCATATGGCACTATCGAGTTATCCCAAAACTCCAGGCCAAAATTCAAAGTAAATGGTCATCGTTTGAAGCACTACTTTGGAGGGGACGTACCACAATTGGTAGTCCAGGATCTCTAAACGTTCCCCATGGTCCAATAAATTCGGGGACGGGTCAAGCATAGCGACCTTAAACAAGCGCTTTGTGGGCTTCGTGGGTGGCAACCCATGCTTATCCGTAGTAGTAGTATGCTAGTTATGTAGTAATAAATAAGTGTTTTGTTTGTGTTGTGATGAGGCTCGCCTCTTTCATTATTCGTATTTGTATGTTTTGTGGTTTATTGTCTAGGATGTCCCAGACTGTGAAGACTCTCGGTTTTGCCCTTCACTTCATTTTGGGAATCCGATATCCAAATCTAATCGACTAATGTTTTATCTTTTGGCACACTTAATAAACGGCCTTAGATTTACGTAGGTACCCCTTTTAAAACATCGAGGATGATGTTTAGTTCTAGTATGGGGGGATCTTCGATTTGATTGTTGCCTGCAGCCATTGTTGTCACGTAATCCCGTTTTTACCACCAAAATTTTTGCAAAAATACCAAAAAAAATTTGAAAAAATTTAAAAATTTTCAAAAATAAAATAAGTGTTTTGTCACAGTTTTGACTTTCCCAATGGGTAGAATAAGAATAAATTTTGACTCGGTCGGGCGTGTTGAGCCCTAGCTTTGTTCCTTAACCATTTAGTAAACGAAAGTTTATTAGGCTAAGCATTCGCGGATCCTTTTATTAGGGATTTTAAATTTGCGAAGAACGGAAAATGATAGTGTTATTTACAAGTAGGATGCTAAACAAGGATTATTTGGAAATCTTAAAAGCTTATAAGTGTAACTTGTCGCTTTTTCTCCCAGAAGCTCTTAACCTGACTAATAAACGTGCTTAATTTTGCTTTAACTTTAAACCGACGTTTTCTAAAAAGAAGCTCTTTCGGAAACGAAAATATTCATCTTAGTTCAGCTTTATACTTGAGTTTCTAAAACGAAATTTTCTCTATTACGGAAAATATGTTGCAAAATGAATGATGAAAAAATAAAAAAATAATATAAACTGTGGGCTGATAAAGGTTTACTGCATCTTGCCGGCTCACAACCGATGTTGCAGTCTTCAAAACAAGGCCCATAGTGAGATAATAAATCTGTAGGTGTTATCAATAAGAAACCGTCGTCAGACTAAGTCACTACATCTTGTCGGAGGCGTGGCCGATGTTGTAGTCATGTAAATGATGACGGTAGTATAGTATATAGCAATAAATGACTAATAAGGATAATTTAATGGTTAAGATTTCTTTTTCTAAACTCAAGTATAATTTTGAACTAAGAATAACTTGCTTTAAGACTTCAAAAGTTGTTGGTTGCCGTCGGTAGATTATTTCAATTAAGTATTCTCCGTGGGGTGTCAAAAACCTGGGCACTTAGCTGATGAGGCTGGGACGTTCCGAGAAGAAAGGTCGCTACATGGAATAATCACACCAATGAGATCATTGAATTTTTGAAGTTTGCATTCTTTGAGTAGTATTGTTTATTTAGCGGTAAATCTAAGAAATTCGGCCTAAAAGGATGGAGTATCCCGCTATTACATTGCGAACATTCTCCTGTGGGGTCTCAACCTGATAACCTAAGTCGAACTCGGCTGGGATCTATCGAGAATATGCTGGTTGGTAAGTGATCTAGTCTTTTCCCTAGATTTCTTCAGAAATATCGTTATGCACATAAATATAAGACTTCTAAATTGTCGATCTAAATTAGCTTAAAATTTAAGCACATTCACTTCTAATTGAATAATTGTCGTGAGCAAAAGTTGACAAGTCATAGTTATAGTGTGTTTGCAGCTTTTATTGTACTTACGGTGATTTCGTTTTTACGCTTTAGCTTGGACTTTGGGCGCTTCTCATTCTATGATCCAGTATTTATAAAATAAAGGAAGTCAAACAGGCAGTCAAGAAAAGAAAAGGGAAAATCCAAAAATATTAGGGATAGTTAGTGTACATATAAAAAATGGTGAAAACGGGACTTGTCGAAGCTATTGATTCTTTAGTTCCCCTTGACGAACACTTAGCTACTTTTCGAGGTTATTAGTCGAGGGGGATTAAGATTCTTGGTTTTTTGAGTGTTTACTTCATAACATTGCGTGAGGACACGACAATACCTTAGTATAGGGGATTTTGGTATGTGCTTTTAAACTTACCAACTACCATTTTTCCATTAAAAACGGACTTAAATGACTAAAAACGTACCAAAAATACATTGTATTTGTATGTTTTGCATTTGAATTGTGCAGGAACGAATATTCAAGAAAAGGACAAGAAGAAAGCCAAAAACAAACAAAACCAAGCACGGATTGGAAAAGACAAAGTCAAATCGAAGCCAAAGTCAGTCAAAGTCAAAAGGTCAACAGGAAAGTCAACCCCAAAAAAGTCTAAATGAAGAAAATACAACTTGAGGGATTAAAATTGCCAAACCTCAAGTTGTATTACAAGGGCTGAAATTGCATACCATGTGAAGTATACCTTTAGGGGCCAGTTCTGCCAAACCCCTAAAGTTGTATCATAAAAGGGCGAAGTTTACAATGAAGTTATAAGAGATGAGGGGCCAAAGCTGTCAACCTACCCAAAACCATCTTTCCCGCCCAACGAAACCCAAGAACAACTCACGGGTCCCCTTCACCTTCTTTTACCCTGCAAACCATTCAACATCTTGGATAAAACATTTCCCCCTCCTCCACTATCTTCCCCCTAGCTTTATAATTGCCATGTTGGCAATCCCTCACCATTAACAAGTAATTTCGATGGCTAGATTGACTCAAAAAGAAGCACAAGAAGATTGAATGGCTGAGATTACTCTTATCAAGCCCCTCACACAACAAAAATACCAAGTGAAGCTCTCACAAAAGAAGCACAGTTGGAAGACCCAAGAATGAAAGCTTCGGCTATAAATAGAGCCTTTTGTAAGCCTTGAGGCATCTTAGTTTAATCTTAGCTTATCTTAGTTTTATTGTAATTTTTATTAAATCATTTTAACATTTTATCCAGTTTATTTTACTGCCTTGTACTCTTTTTACGAATTAATGAAAGTTTGAAGTTTATGAGTTAAAAAGTCAAGTTTTTAAAATTCAACTACTTACGTGTTTGATTTGTGTTTTAAAATATGTTAAGAAGCTCTCACTCAAGCTTATTTATAAGTTGTTTTCATTAAGTAAACTAAAAAGGCTAAATAGTTAAGAAAGAAAAGTAAAAAAAATCTCACCTCAAATATACCACAGCTTATGGATGATAAGCCAGTTCTGGATGGGCTTATGGACTCTCACTAGCTTGTTTCATACAAGCTAGAGCTTGTAGACTCTTTGTTTAACCCTGATTTGAGCAAGGGAGTTGTAAGTTTTTATTTTTCTTATTTTGCTTATTTACTGTAGAACTGCTTATTAGTGCTTATTTGTTACTTATATTTGCTTATTTATTCTCTATTACGATGTTTAGTGCTTATCTTGCTTAGTTGTTAGTTTAAAAGTAACTTGTGCACATTTCTTAGTTAGTACTGTTAGTTATGAGTTAAAACTGTTAGAATGATTTAGCCTATTTAAGTGCTTATTATTGATTAAAATCTGCTTATAAGTGCCTTAATTTGTTATTTGATAATCTGTTTTTAATCAACTTAAAAAAATGATTTGTGAAAACTTTAAGGGGTGTTTGGAACAAGCAGTACTAACCCATAGTTAGTACTGCTAGTTCTCTTTTCGGATTTTAAAGCTAGCAGTACTAACTTAAAGCTAGCAGTACTAACTCCAGGTTAGTACTGGTAGGTAAAACTGTTAGTACTGTTG